>JANHGB010011748.1:11420-32499 GCA_026283785.1 Coracopsis vasa | reverse complement strand
TAGTGTTTAAATTTTACAGAGTGGATTTACTTCTGGTGGGTGATAGGTGGTAAGCAAGTTCCTCTTCCCTTCTCTGTAAGTGACTTGTAACATTTTTTTCCTCTTTCTATGATGTGGCAGAAAATTCAAGCTGAGATTGCAGCTCATGAATCCACCTTAGAAGAGCTCAAGAAAAGTGCTCGCACTTTCCCTCCAGCTTCTCCTGAATGCAGGTCTCCCCGTGGTGGAACTCAGCTGGATGCTCTGCAGGTAAAAATGAGAGTCGCACTAAGAATTCAAATGTGAAAAGCTTCTGGTTTTCAATTACACACTGCTGTTGTCAGCCTATAAATTGCTTGGTGCGTTCAAGCGAACCTCAGAAATAAATAGTATATGCTTTTACATATTTTCATTAGGAAACAAGCAGTACTGGATGAATTGAGTAAGGAAGTTTAAGTTTCAAAAGTATCATGGGATAAAAGCTGCAAGTCAGAATTTATCTATTTCAGTAGAATGGATATTTTGAAAGTGTATGATGCAGAATTATAGCTCTCTTGCACCTCAGGTGGAGAATAGGAATAGCTGATAGAATTTGGCGTGGCAAATAGCGTTGCCATTTATACTGAGTTGTGGTGGCATGAGAGGTGAGTTAGAATCTGTGGGGGGAGATGCTTTAAATGTTATTTTTCGAAGTGCAATGTTAATTTAAGACATTCTGTTAACATAATATTCATTAAAACAGAGAAAACTCCGAGAAGTATCTACAAAATATCAGCTTTTCCAGAAACCAGCCAATTTTGAGCAGCGTATGTTGGATTGCAAGCGGGTGTTGGATGGTGTAAAAGCAGAACTTCATGTCCTGGATGTGAAGGATACCGACCCAGATGTAATCCAGGCGCATCTGGACAGGTGCATGGTAAGTATGCAGTGCTTGGGAGTGTTTCTTTCTTGTGTGATTCTTCTTGCCTAAACCCTCTCCTGAGGAAATTTTGCTCAGAGTCCTGATAGAACTATTACAACTCTTTGCAAAACACCAACAAAACAATTGGTAACTAAACCCCTCTAATTCTCCTGTGTGAGAAAGTGAACATAGGAGAAATGGATTGTTGATCACAGATATGGTGGAGCAGCTGAGTTTTTACGAACTCCCTTCCCTGGTTCATTCTTATGTTATGCAGAAGTATCACCCCAGGGGCAAGTTAGCTTGGGTTTCAGTATTCGAACAAAACAAGTACTGTGCATAATATCAAGTAGAGATCACAATGTTAGCCTTGCTACCCATGGTGATGTTATGGAGTGCTAAATTATTGGAATAATTCTTTTTCTTGGTTGGTGAAAATTAGAACCAGACTAAAATGCGGAACATTGGGAGTTTGAAATCTGAGCAGACATTGCTCTTAATCCATAGCTCAGAGTTTAAGTGCAGTCAGAGTCAGGTCCCCAGGTGAAGCAAAGTCTGAAAATCTGCACTACAAATTGATCACAACATGCATATTTGTGTTTTTAGAAACTCTATAAGACCCTCAGTGAGGTGAAGTTGGAGGTTGAAACTGTCATCAAGACAGGAAGGCAAATCGTACAGAAACAACAGACAGATAATCCCAAAGGGATGGATGAACAGCTGACAGCATTGAAATTTCTTTATAATGACTTGGGGGCACAGGTAAGAAAAACAAATGTATGTATGAACATTTGGCTGCATATAAATTCCCTTCTTTGTTGTTTTGATCTCAGGTGCTGTTATCAGTTTGATTATGAAGCTGATTCTGTATAGGCTAGTGGCTATAATCAAAAGCAGTCAATTAAGAGATTAAATATTACACTTAACAGTCCTTTAGTTGTGCAAGACCCCTATGCTCACAGGGTGTTCCTGAAGGGAAGGTAATCTCAGAGAAAGAAAGGGTCACAGAGGTCTCATCATTCGAGAAAAACTGGTCTGCTAGTCATTGAAGTCTTTGAGCATTGTTGTACTTTCTCTGTGAAATAGCCTGCAAGATAATTTGCTATCAGATTGTCATATGAGAAGTTTGAGTTGATGTAAATGGTCAACGTAAATTGTTTTAGGACATGTCATGATGGTTTCTGATTGTAATCCATCTAAAGGGTTTCCTGGAGAGGTTGTGGAGTCTACTTCTCAGCAGATACTCGATACCCACCTGGACAGGATACTGTGCAACCTGCTCTAGGTGAATCTGCTTTGGCCAGGCGTTTGGCTTAGACGATCTCAAGAGGTCCTTTCCAGCCCCAACCATTCTGTGATTCTGGTTGCCCTTTGTATGAAAATGGAAAATGCAGGCAAACGTGTATTTCCCATGAACTGCATTAAATATGATTTGAACAGTTTTCTTAGTAATGTGTAGTTATTTATTGAAGTGTTTAAAAATGTTTAAACCCTTAGGGGATGGGGGGGAATAGGGGAGGAGATACGATTCTTTTCCTACCTAAATTAAGACAGAAGTCCAAGCAGACTTATGCCTCTTCAGTGCTCTGTGAATGAAGCTGTGGATAAGTGGCCAGATCACATTGTTGGAGTATCTTGAAATGGGCCCTAGGAAATTTTGTTGTTGTAAAATGGAGAATGCTCACAAAGGTGTGGATTCTAGTGGAACCTGTATATCTATAATGCAGAAAGCATGTAGACCACAAATTGGGAAATGATAGAAGAGCAGAGTTATTTGCAAACTGATGTTATGATTTAGTTTGTGAGCTGAGACAGAGGGCATTTTTTTGAAATGCCAGTTGATTCTGACTGCTATGGTTGGATTTATTCTCAGGTCTGTGTTAGTTTGCCTAGGCTAATTGTTTAGCCAGTATGAAATCAAATTGATTATACTGCAGCAAACATCAAATTTCAGATTCACTTTACTGAGATGCTTTCAAGGGCAGATTAGATTTTCAGTGAAATTTTCTTTGCAGCTTTCTCCTAGCAAGTCTATCAAAATAAAAAAAGGAACTGAATTTTACCTGTGTGACTGACTGGATTCTATTTCCCCTTGAGTTTCGGTTAAACGATCATAATAAACGAAGTTTAAACATCAATTTGGTTATTACTAGCTATAAATAAGTTGGTATGCAGGTTTCTTTGTCTCCTTTTAGTCTATCTTCATTTAAAATTATTCTAGTTTTGTATATTCTGCTTTCTATAGTAAGATGTAGATATCTATAAATGATTTTTCTTTTCAGTGTCCTTCCCTAATGCAAGGTAGTCTTACGATGCAATGATTTTATACATTTGGGAGGATATTTTAGCTGGCTACCACTTTTGGTTTTATTATCTTTTAAAATCTAGTTTTGTTTTATTTTTTTCTCTTTCTTTTCTTTTCTTTTTTCTTTTTTTTTTCTAGGTAACCGAAGGAAAACAAGACCTCGAAAGAGCATCCCAGCTGGCACGCAAAATGAAGAAAGAGGCTGCCTCTTTGTCAGAGTGGCTAGCGACCACTGAGGCTGAGCTGGTGCAGAAGTCCACTTCAGAGAGCTTGCTTTCTGATCTGGATTCAGAAATTGCCTGGGCCAAAGTAAGCACACTCTAAATGTGTATAGAATAAATTTTTAACATTATGTCAATACTATGTAGAATAGTACATAGTATTTAACATAGGCTGTTAATTTAAATCCCTGTAACTTGTTTCTAAACCTCTTATATCATGAAATTTTAGAACATCTAGTAGATGATTTTTAGTACTGTACTGAGGCTGATCTGTTTCATCTCTGACATCTTGCCTCAAACTGTCAGTGAAATATTAAAGATACATATTTGATATGTGTTTACATATATATTTGGTAGGCATTTAAGCAACTTACGGTATCTTTAGCACAGTTTGTAAGTGTAATAACTATAAGCAAATATAATTTTGGGCAGGGTCAAAGATGATTTTTTCAAAGATGATTTTTTAAATTTTTTTTAGATTAAAACTAGAAGCAGAGATGACTTCGAAAAATTATTAGAGCTAAAGATACGTATATTTACGTCTCTTCATATAGGTATATAACAATAGAGCTTCTGTAATATGTAGCAAGTGAATTGAACATCTGCACTAATGAGTGGTAGTGGTGGTTCACAAGAACATTCAGCCTTGGCCTACCACTTTTCTCATTGTTGACAACTGTAAAAGTACTTTAATAGAAAAAGAGAGAAAACCGAAGTCTCTCAAAAATTGTGTTCTCTGGTGCTTGACGGTGCAAAAAAGAACCTTTTAAAATTGGACCTGTGATATGATGCATTTGCTTTACCTACGTAATGAAAAGAAACTGAAAAGATACTGTAAAACAACAAAACAGAAAGGTCTCAAACTAAGTTATTCAGGACACTTACATGCGTTGTTCATGATCACTCAAAAAGAGATCAGTAAATACATAGAGTGGGTATAAACAGAAGGTGATTCTACTTGGTTTGATTTTTTTTTTTCCTCATGTGGAGATCACCTATGATACTATTTCTTTCCTATGGTAGTAAAAATCTGTCTCCCTTGCTCTTATGATTTGGAGTGGTATGCAGTGTTAATGGCTCCTCTTGTTTCAGAGTGTGCTGAGGGAGCTGGAGAGGAGGAAAGCTGATCTCAAGAGCATCACAGAAAGCTGCACTGCGCTCCAGGCTCTGGTGGAAGGGAGTGAGACTTCTCTGGAGGAGAAGCTGTGTGTCCTTAATGCTGGCTGGAGCAGAGTTCGGACCTGGACCGAGGACTGGTGTGACACCTTGTTGGTATGTTGCACGTCGGAGAGAGATCCAGGGTGGTTCTCCCTCCACACCCTGGAGCAATTGCAGTTCATACTTGTCTCACTTTGCTGTGATGCGAAACTTCCATGGTCCCCCATGGACATAAAAGAATGTAGAATGAGTATCTGGTTACTCTATAGATGGGAGAGATGAGTTGAGGTTATAGACAATAAGGAAGGTGGGAAACTGTTTGGCAAGTGTTAGATGTGCCGATAGGCATTGGTGCCATGTGCTTGGTAGTAGTAGGTATTGTTGAGATGAAAATGCAGAATCTGAATGTCAGGGTGATGAAACTAAGTAAATATGCCAGGCAGACAGTTAGTTTGACCTACTGGGAATAACCTGTTTAGCTGTAGAGAATAAAACTAGCTTTAACTTCTTTATTTTTCTTTTGCCTTTTTCCTGGCTTCAGTACTAGGATTCTTTTTCTGGGTTCTTGCTCTCCCTTACACTTTGTGGTGTAATTCCTCTTTTCTGTAGAATTACTAAGCATATGGTTAGTAAACACCTTTCACACGTCTGTTTTAATTTTTCTTTCCTTTCTCCCTGCCTTTTATGTGCCGTACATTAACTTGTTAATCTTTTGTCCTTCCTTACAAATTTAGCTGCTTGTACCTCTTTCCTGCTAATGTTTTGTCACTTTTGCTACACCAATAGTGCTAGCCTTTTGTGTCCACTTGTCATTTAGCTCTTAATACAATTCTTGCTACCCTAATGCATAGAGGTAACTTTTGAAATTATCCTGAAAGGGGGCCTCTATCATCACATATAGACTCAGCAGTTTGTGGGGCATACAAGCATTCATGAAACTGCTAGTGGACTTATTCATTAACTTGTAGTATCTGATTCTGCCAGATTAAAATAATGGGAAAAAAGCCACCATTTTATAAAGTGTCATTTGTTTCGTAACAGGTTAATTGGAGCCCAGCTTCTTTTTCTGTAAGTTTCTATAAGCTCATGAATTTATTAATGTAACTAGAAAACAAAAGGAACTAGCCCCAGAGGACTGGTTTCCATGAGACTGCTCTTTATTCAGTTTGAAAGAAAACTCTGTGCCAGCTCCAGCATGAACAGAGTGTTTTTGTGGCCATAGATTTCTTCCAGACCCAGATGATGGCTGTTTAATGGACAACTTGTAACTCACTAGTGGCGCTCAGCAAAGCACTTGGGACCCTCTGTCAGCCTATTGCTCTTTCAGACAGCCCATAACAGCGAGTGTGTAAGAGTATGCCAAGTCAGAGTTGAGGCTAACAGCATCTGTTTGGCTGAGTAAATGGAAGACTAAGTGTATTGTATAGTCTAAAGCTGCAAGTTTTGCTAAATGGACATGAAACAATCTACAGCTGGTGCTAGTACCACACTGATGTTTTCAGATAGATAAGGTATTTCTGTGTCATTCAGCTAGTTATGACAGTCCACATTCAGAAGCCCCTGAAATGGGCTGAAATAGTGGAAACTTTGGTGTTATACCTAGATGATGAGCCCTCTGCATCCTATCCAGTCTTACTGCAAGTCTGTTTCATAGTGCAGTCATGTCCACATTAGTAGTCTACACTACACAAAGGTAGTTTACCCTTATTTGTAAATGCACTAAGCATGATCCACAACTAAAAACCTTCTAACTTATGCTCGTGTCTGGTGATGAATGTCCTTGTGCTGACTTTTTAGGTTAAATTGTTCTTTCCGTAGGTGAAAATTTAAGTTTCTTCTTGTTGTTATAGAGAGCTGCTTTCTCTTTCCTCCTCTCCCCTAGTTTTGTTACTCTAAAAGATCAAAGCTTAGCAACCTTTTCTGGGATAAGAAGCTCTGCTTAAGCAGGATGGCACTTCTTTGAATCTGACAGTGTTGTTTTGTCACTAAGAATAATGTGTTATTTCTGTCTCTGGCACCTAATGTTATAATTTCTGACTGCCTATGAAAGCAGACCTAATTAACTTGTCTACAGTGTGGTGATTTTTTCTTAAGAGGAAGAAATATTTTAATGTAATCAGTAACATATCAAAACTAGACTATTATAACTTGTAGGATTTGGTGTAACCTCTTTTCAATTAAAAAAAATAAATGCAACAGTAACTGCGCATACCACATGGTGTTGTGTCTACTAGTGATAGCTGAAAAAATGGTGGATTTTTTGCTCGGCTGAGATGTGGTCTGGCTGTAATGTTGTAATACATTGTCTGTCTTTAGCTGGACAAACCACCTCAGCTATTTCTGTTTGCCTTTTTGTGAGCTAGGAACAATATCGTCAAAGGATCTAGAAAGAAAATTGAATTCTTGTACATACTTATTGAAGGTGAAAGGTACAATCTAATTTTTGGTGTTCCTGTCCAAGGTGTATGCATAACACTTTATTCCATTATCTCCTTTTTACTTATAGTGGTGGTTTTGGCAGGGTTTGTTGTTGGGGCTTTTTGTGGATATGTGGATTTTTTAGAGTTTCTTGCACTGATGTATTTTTTAAATCTTTTTTCTAGAATCATCAGAGCCAGCTGGAAATATTTGATGAAAATGTTGCCCACATAAGTACCTGGTTGTATCAGGCTGAAGCCTTGCTGGATGAAATTGAGAAAAAGTCAGCAAGCAAAAAGGAAGAAACTGTGAAGGTAGGAAATGCTGCTGTCAAATAACCACTTCTGGGTTCTAAGTGACGTCAAGTCAGGTTTGTTGCCACATTTTATATATATATTTTTTCCTTTCCTAGGGTAATCATTTGCATTTTCTTTCAATTCTTAGCGCTTAACATCTGAATTGGATGATGTTAGCCTTCGAGTGGATAATGTGCGTGATCAGGCTATCATCCTGATGAACGGTAGGGGGGTGTCATGCCGTGAACTGGTTGAACCCAAACTGGCAGAACTGAACCGGAACTTTGAGAAGGTCTCTCAGCACATCAAAAGTGCCAAGGTGAGGATGAGCAAGCCTCAAATCATGCTAGCGTGTGTACATGTGTGTGTGTCTATGCCAAAATGATGGCAAATAGCTTTAAGGGATAGATCTTTGTGTTAGAACAGCACTTCACTGCTTTTGATTCTCTTCTAAGTGTAGATATTTATATGCAAAAATTGACAGACTGATTTTAGATAGACTGCTTTTTTTTTTTTTATCTGAGTAACGGGATAACTTGAGTTGCAAGGGAAAATGTACTAATAACTGTATTATAAAGATTCAGGAAAATGTATATATTGCAGTACATATCTATATGAGCTACAAAACAACACCATAAACTAATGTGATTGGAGGTTTTTTGTTTGCTTTCAGACCAAAATGCTGAGATTGAAGTTTGAAGGCAGAAGCTTAGTAATACCTATCAACACTGTGTCCAAACTATCTCTCAGTGTTAGATGAAAAACTTGCAGGTTTTATTTAATGCTGATACCTGCTGGTCCTACAAACTGTTATGCCTGTTCATGGAGAATTGGTTCAAGTCATTAAACTGTGTGACAGCTCAGACAAAATTTCCAGCTTGAGCAAAGTTTTATTTTGCTTTTTTGTTTTTTTGTTTTATTTTGCAGATGCTTGTTGGACAAGAACGACTTCCTGTCACATCAGAGCCCCGTGAGGTCAGAGTAGCTTTTCCAGACCTAGAAAAATTTGAGAGTGACATCCAGAGTATGTTAAAAGTTGTGGAAAAGCATCTGGAGCTGAGTGGGGAAGATGAAAAGGTTTGTGAGCTAACTCCCTTTCTGTTTTGTCCATGTGTTACATTCCTCAAGACTGAGGGGGAATTCTTCTTAGAAAATCTTTTTAAGACAGGAGTAGAAAAATGAAAGGAATTACTAGGTTGTTGGAAACTGCACAATTCTCCCATAGTTTTTCCATAGCTGCTGCCTCTTGGTTGGAGCACTGAGAGTAACTCGTCATACTTCAGTCTGCATTTTCATCATTTTCTTTTTATAATTCAGGTGGTAAACTTGGATTTTCATTTATCTTCTGTCTTCTACTCAAAGTTGTTTTTTTGTAAGGAATCCTTCCTGTAAAAACAATAGTGTGCAAGGTTTTTTTTTCTCTTCCTTATTTCTTAATGTCTGACTGTCTGAACTTCTGTGGAAATGATTACTTAATGCTGCTAAGACTCTTACTATGTATTTGGCAATTTTGGGCCTCTATTGCACCGAACAGATTTTTTTCCCTTTATACTGGTATGTCATATTGAATGGCTGTTCATAGGTCAGGTCAGTGGATGCTTGTGAGATGTAACAAGTAAGAATGTTGTAATATGGCTCATAGGAAATCCAAGTAAAAGCTTGGAACAAAATGGGACTTTTTTTTGGACTCTTCCTAGATTCTTATCTAGTCTCTGCTATTCACCAGTATAAAATTGTTTTGCTTTTGTTCATATCTGATTGCCTATGGTTCGTATCATGATATCCTTATTGCCTACAAAATTGGGTGAAGTCCTGCCAGGCCACTCTAGCTGCCTTCCTTTTAAGCGCATGAAATACTATAAACTGACCTGGAAAGCTCAATATAAGTCTTTGGAAAATGATGTGTACTACAGAAAGCAATTTTTAAAAGGTCTGTATGGAAGGACCTATTGATATAGAACATATGCTTCCCTTTGTGCTGTTTTCATATTATGTTTTCCCTTTCTTGCTTTTCTGCTCTGAGCTTGCTTGTTATTGTCAAGGAATGTTTAGAAAAATGGAGCTGAAGTCACAGCACCCTCTCGCTGTGGCTGCCTACTGCTGCCTCATTGACTGAGCTTCAGGCAGGGCATCTCTTTATGAAGTTTATGGAATGACCAGGTTGGATTTTAGGATTCGGTATTTGTGGTGGAGAATCTCTACCTGAATTTGGCTCATGTTTGGATAATAAGCAGTAGTTTGGTACTGTTGCTATTAATATCTGAGCAAGTAATAAATTCATTTAGGAAACCATAGCTGAGCTTTCTGTAGGTAATACAGAATTGTATCTTTTAGTTGGATCAAGAAAGAGCTCAGATTGAAGAAGTTTTACAGAGAGGAGGGCAGTTGTTACAGCAGCCTATGGAGGACCATAAGAGAGAGAAGATCCGCATACAGCTGTTGCTTCTGCAGAAAAAGTACAAGAATTTGCAGGTATGATTATGATAGTAGCTATAGCTAAAGCTCTTTTATGCATTTGTCCTTTTGTCATCCCACTTGCATCTGGTTATGGCTTTTTTAGTGTACAAGATTCTCTGGGAAAGAGCTAAATGTGCGTACACATAGTGTGACCCTCTGAATCTTTGCAATTCCAGAGTATGAATTTTGTCATTCCAGAGTTTTAGGGGAGCGGTTTTGATTTTTAAAGTCCTTTTCACAGCTTCACAGAGGGCCAGTCTATACGTATTTATGCAGATGGGTACAGACATTTGGACATTTGCTTTACTTGCTGTGTAAAGAGTGACTACATAGACACGTGTACACAAGTATATTAATTGAGTTCTCAGCTGAAGAGGTTTCTGTGATGAATGAGTCTGCTTCTGAACTTCTTACTTCCTATAGAGAGGGTATTATCAGCAATTGTGGTCTCTAGAATGTTGTGGTGCTTTCATACACATGCCATATCAAAAACATTTCTGTGTAGAACAGTGGGGATCTGTATTCTTATACTGCTTTTAGCTCACCTGTTTGAATCATATTAGAGATGGTCAGGTGAAGTGTAGCTCCGAAGGCAGGGTAGGACCCTCAGGCTGCCTTTAATTACATGTCTGTGCAGATAAATAGGGTATAGCTCTTAAAAAAAGAAAAAAAGGCTGCTATTGCATATTTTGTAATTTGCTTCTTCGGATGGATTCCTCAAGTATTTTTGTTTGGTTTTTTGAATAAATAAGATCTATTCTGTTCACTACTTCCCTCTTGCACTGTATTTTCCTAATGCACTGGACTGTAGGAGTGCAGACCATTTCAAAGGAGGCAGGTGGTGGAACTCTCTCCAGTGTTTTCCCAGTATAAGAAGGAACATGACAGTCTGATGAAGTGGCTGGATGAGGCTGAGCACCGTCTGCCGGGGCTGCCAGGTGCAGAAGATGAACAAAAACTACAGGTAAATGTAACTTTTTTAGGAGCAAATAGTGAACGCTGTGTATGAGCTGTAGAGATCCATACATTAGAGTATTAATGGCTATTTGATATGTACTTGGATACAAGTGTTTTAAAACTGTCAGCATTCATTTTTCATTAGGAAATTATCTGTGTATACTAGTTTGGGATTTCTCCATAGTCATCGTAGGTCCAGAATGTTCCAGCCCAAGTTTTAGAATGTGATCTGGGCAGTGTGGTTGAATGAAGACAGTTTCTCTTGTCAGTCTTGCTCATGGGGATTATGCTTAGCTCTTTCTGATACTCTGGCTCAAACAGGGTATCAAATGGAATCACCAACCTGATTCAATGTCTGGTTGGTGCAGGTATGACAAAAGCCTTGTTTGAAGCTCAAACTCAGTGCCTCTGCATCCTGTGGTCTGGATTTTTTAACTTCTCTGGTGCTGCCTTTCTTGGCCTTGGGTGCTTAGGGAGTGATAACTACCCTCATGATTGATACTACTGTATACAATGAAGATTAATAAAAATGACGAAGGTTGAAGTATTTCTAATAATGTGTGTGTGCAGTTCTTGACAGTTTTACAACTGATTTAATAGGATGTCAGGGTCTGATAAATTTTACTGCCTAGAAAGCTGTATGTCTTTACGTCTTAATTGTTGAGACTACAGATACTTTCAGTGTTTCTTGTGGGGTTTCTTGTTGGTGTTTTTTGTTTTGTTTTTGTTTTTGGTTTGGGTTTTTTTTGTGGTATGGTGGTTGTGTGTAAGGTTTTTTGGTGGTGTTTGTTATTTTGTTGTTTGGGGGTTTTATTTATTCTTTTTGTAATTTTTTTTCTTCTTTTCATCCTTCAAAACACTTTGCCTGCATGATAATTACATTAGTATTTTAGGCAGTAACAGTGAGGAACCTTGTGAAGCAGTAAGTAATTTCTTGGACAAGCTTGGGGGCTAGGCAATCTGTCAAGTACTTCTCAGCTTCTGGGTATGAAGCTTCATAATTAAAACTAATCAATCTCTTTTTGACTGCTATGTAACTTTTTAACCCCACACCAATTAACTTGGAGGCAGGGGTAAAGTGCTCTAGTTCCCTATAAGACTCACACCACAAAATCTTAATGTTCTCTTCATTAACAGCTGTGGTGCTATGTGGCTTCAGGTGCCTATGACAGCTGTAAAGCATGGCAGACAGTCTGCTTTCCTTGGTCATGCAGTATTAGCTGTGAAAGCAAACCTTTTCAGTCTGCTTCTCTAAAGAGAGGCTTTTTCAAATATAAGCCTCCCATGCAGAGCTGAGCAGCAAAGATGGCCCCAACATCTGTTTAGGTGTCTGACATATGACTGCTTTGTTGGGTCCCCAGCAGTTGCTCCTGGTGTATTGTGATACTTGCACATGAGCTCCTTGGGACCTGACTGATGCCAGAGAATTTGTTTGAATTAAATGAGTATCCATACCCATTTAAAGTAAACCAACATGATTTACTTTTTCTGTTTGACCATCAGCTGCTTTGAGTGAATCAACTACTGTATTGAAAAGGCTGCGCCTGCATGGTTTCTTTGCTGATGGGAGCAGTCCAGTTGTGCCACATACTGATCTTTCTTGGTGCTGTTGGTCTCACTGCAGTTTGAGTGGTCTTCTTTAAGGAAAATCCTTTGCCTCCTATAAAGCCTTTTCTTCAGGGATATGCTGCAGCTAATCCCTGGCACTGCTGGTTCCATTCCTGGATTACTGCATTTTTGCTATCTGGGTGCTGAATGCAGAATATCATGTAAATATGGATTACCATAGCAATTATAATAAACTATTGATGGAGAAACATTACCTTTGCTCAGAATTAGTTAAGCTGTGTAAAAATATCCTTATAGTTCCAGATGTAGTTTCTAAGTCTGGCTGAGTCAGCTAGAATTTCAGAAAGGGACCACAGCAATTTTCATTACTGCTGTGAAGCTTGGAAAGTGCCGCTTTTGCTTCATGTGTCTGTACTTCCAGCTTTCTGCTATTTGAGTGGTAAGCTGGCCTGTCTCAAGTGGCCTTATTTTACTTTTATGGCTTGTTCTTTCACCTGATTTACTAATTGATCTTGAAGACCAAAAATGGGACTGTACCATTTCTAAAGGAGAAATAAAGGGAGAAATATTTCCAAATACCATTGTTGGTTTAGATGAACACAGTTGCTCCAGAAATTTCTTGAACCCACCAGACTTGAATTATCCTCAGCACCAAGGGGATCCCTAATGCTAAAATTCTGCAACAGAAACTTCCCCTCCCCAATTTTTACCACCTACGTGTATCCCCACAGCTTGGTGTACTGAGGGTGCAGTGAGCAGAGGAAGAGAAGCCAGTGTTGGAAATGAACAAACAGGAAAGGGGGGAAAACCAGATTTCAGCTGCCAAGCTGGGGAGTAGTATGTTGTTTGTGTTTTTGTAAACAAGTGTGGAGGAGAGGATGGTGCTTGAAGGTCATATATATCTGTATATTGATTTGCTGGAAGTAGCTGGATCATACGTATTCCTCATTCTGTATGCTTCTAGGGATTATGGAGTTAAGTGTCTCTGAAATATTTGTAACCCTTCTGCATAGCGGGTACTTCTTAAATGAACTTTGTTTTGCCACAAATCCTAAGCTAGAAGAGCCTGCAATGGAAGTTTGCATCTCCTTAAGTTTCTTCTTCTCTAACCTTGCTTTAGTATTGATTTAAATTGCTCTGATTTGGCTCAGAATGAGGGGATGGAAAAATTAAACGTTAAATTGCAGAGGTAATTAGTTGACTACAGTTCCTGAGAGATTTTCCCAGGTTTTAGAAAATTGTTTTGAAGTGGTAATAACTTTGCTGATGGTGAGTTTGCTGTTGCAGGCACAGTGCAGTTTTTCCTATAAACTGAAACACAGACACCATCTTGAAGGCTTTTAAAGTATTGTTCCTGTAATAAAGAAAACATGTTTGCTTGCCTACTGGGGAAGGTTCTGGATTACTTAAATATGAACTATAGGTTACATTGCCCACAAATATGTTGCTTACTGACTGCATTAATTAACCCAGGAGAAGAAATAAAATGGATACGAGACATTTAGCTTTGGAAAACATTTTTCTAGAAAGCTGGCTATGCAATATTTTGAGTGTGAGAGAAAAGTGGCAAGGAATGGTTGAAAAATGAGAATTTCTAATCAAAGGGTATTTATTTGCAAAGATAACTAATGTGTGGTGATCTGAGATTAGACTGGGTAAACACTTCTGGTTAACATGTTTATGTAGTTAAACATGCAAGGTAAATTATTTAATTTTATGTCAATTTCTTGAGCAATGTTTTCCAAAATCCATTTGGAAGTAAGTCAGAGCATCTCCTTGAGTTGAATCTTTGGTAGATTTTGTGTAAAAGAGGAAAGGGGAAGAAAATCTGAAACCGAATTCTGAATTGCAGGTTAAACTGGGTGCTAAGTATAGGAGGAAATAAATTTTTATTTGATCACTGAATTACAATTATTTTTAGCAGCTCTCATCAAGAGGCCTTGTTTGTAGAATGTGCACTTGTAACTGAGTAGTCCTTTTTTTTCCCCAAATCCTTCACTTTTTCTAGGATTTAAAGCGAGATCAAATTTAATCAACATTCTCTGTCACCACTGAAATTAAAGTAGAAAAGGGCAATTGAGTCATCCAGTCAGATCTCCTCCTAAATAACCTTTGATTATCTCTTTATTTGTGAGTACTTAAGAGTTTGCTCACCTTGTGTTTTTTTGATTGCCAAGCCCCCCAACAAATGAAACCCTAAAAACCAGCTACTGTGACATTGAGGTGTTTGATTTGTGTGAGATGGTTGTGTCAAACTTCTGCTACTCTGTTTTTTTAGTAATTATGCTGCATTTTAGAAGCTGACAGTCTGCAATGCAAGGTAGAGAACAGCTGAACAATTAAAACTTGGTTGTAGTAAAGCACTAATATGTTTGTAACACATATGTTCACCTTTAAGAAGGGTGGCTGTGAAAGGAGGAAACATCATCTCAGTGATTGGAGGCAGCTGGAAGAGATTAGTGGTGGGGTGTGCTCTGCAGGAACATAACCAGGAATTCACTGATTTGCAGAAGAGCAGCAATGTGGCTGGGAATGTTGCTATTGGGGAACCAGAAAGTTTCTGCCTATGTCAGCGTTGGCAACACGTGGAGAACAAATTTGCTGCATGCCAACAGATGCTGTTTTCAACCTTGTGCAAGCTTTTTCTAATAGGAGATAAAGCAGTGTGTATGAAGTTGAAAGATAATAAAATGCAGTGACCTATTTGTTTGGGTGAAATCTAGATTCTGGACTCTTACCTGTGTGAGAATAGGACTTGTGAGATGATGGAGAGTTAGAGGAAATACCTTGTGAAGATGTGGGCTGCTGTGCTGCAGCAGGCATCCTGGTGTCTGTTCAAACCCTGGCTTGCTCCATGTTGCTAGGGAAAAGATACTTTGAGTTGCACAAGCTTTGTCTGATTCTTTTGGAGCTGAGATCTCTCCTTCCACAGGAAATCTTACACTGTCTAAGCCCTGGGTTTTGCTCCAAATTTCAGTGATGGAAGCTAACAAAATATATACAGAGCCTCAAGAAAATGTGTTCGAGGAGCATCAGAGACCAAGATGTTGGATTTGTAACTAAAGCATATGGAATAGTTTATGGTTTTTACTGTGGTCTGTGCATGCTGTACTGTTACTGAATCAAAAGCAAGGCTGAGTATTTTACAGTGCTAGTCTGTAATACTTGTTTTCAGTAAACTAAATTTACACTTATGTGTCTGTACATCATATTGCTTTGGTAAGCAATAATGACTGAAAGCATGCTATGTTTGGTGGTAAAGGTCGGGTGGAAGTACAACTGTGTCCCCACTTTCAATACAGGGCTGACTATCTACTTCAAAAAAAACAAAAACCAAAGCATAAACTCCCCAAACCAAACAAAAAGGAAATAAAATTCTTGAGAGCATTCCGTGCATGAGAAAAAATCCTGAATGTTGAATAAGTGAACATACCTTCAGTACTGCAGTCTTTCTCGTTCTGCACTACATATGCTGCATATGATAGATTCCAGTTAATTTGAGTGACATATTTGAAATGATCAGAAACATGTGTAGGAGAAGGATACAGACAGGTGTTTGCAAACAACTTGGTTAGTGGGGCTTGATATTTTACTGATTGTCAGCTGTGCTAGTGATTTGCGTGTGTGCACCCACCCCAGACTAATTGCAAAGTAAACTTCACTGGCTGAAATAGCTGTGAACATAAATTTATTCTTTACAGTCTTAAGTGTATTCTCAGCTGTTAGTAACTCGTACAGTTGAGTGCCTCTGTTTCTGTCTTGCTTGACACAAATTCACTGAGTACAGGATGGTGGCTTTGAAGTTGCTTGGATTCTTCAGTATTTGCAGGTGGGTTTATTATTCCATTGCTGATTTTAAAGAACTGGGCTGTTTTCAGAGGTGGTAACAGAATTCTGTTGGACAAGAAAACTTTACAGCAAAAAGTTATTTTCAGTCTTTGGGCTATCTGCTTCACCTGCCTCTGCTACCTTTGCCAGGCATAGCAGAGTATAGCTTCTTGCAGCTGGCTTCCTAATGCTTTAGATCCAGGCTGTCATTTACGATCCAAGAAAAAGCTCAATTAAATGACTGTTGTTACTTTCTTATCTGCTAACACTGTACTTGGCTAGGTAGCTTGGTCTTACAGCCAGAGTAGATAACAGTTGCCAAGTTCTTGAGGAGTTAGTGTCTGTTAGTGCTGCAAAAAGCATATTGTGGTACTGGTGGAGCACTAATTTGTTTAAAAACTGATAGGGAAATGTGGGTGGAGGTGGTTACTGAAAAGAATGTAGAAAGGGGGAAAAGTGTGCTTCAGTAAATTGGTAAATTCTGGGAGTCCTTGATGATGAAGGAAGTAGACAGTAGGTTGTAATTACAACTAGATACAGGCTTGATTAAGAAGTGTAATTTCTGGAAACAGCAAGGATCAAGGTGAGAGAAACAGTAGTGCTCTTCCCACTCCCCAGAGTCTTAATAAAGAATAACACAAAATCACTGTGAAGCATGGTATCTACTGCTAACTTTTTTTTAATAAATATAGAAACAGTTCTCTGCAGACTTACAGCTTTCTCAGTTTATGTAATTTGCTAGAAATGCCTGTTTTGTCTTTAAATGTGAAAGTGCTTACTCTGAATATAGTCTACCGATTTAGGATTTTTTCACAAAACTGCTTGTTCTTAGAAATGTAAAATGAACTTTTGTGGTTTTAGGCAATTCCTGTCCAGCAGAGGTTAAAAGGCCCCTTTGCTGCAGGGGTTAGGAACTTGCCTTTTTCGGCTGAATACTTGGTTGAAATCAATAAAGTCTTGCTGGCCATGGCTGATATTGAACTACTGCTGAATGCACCAGAGCTAAATACTGGCATCTATGAGGACTTTTCAACTCAGGAAGATGCACTAAAGGTACTCCATTCCTTATGCATTATGTTCAGAGGGGAGAAGGGAGTAGTAGAAGAAAGAAGACCACCTTAGTGACTGTGTTAGCTTTATTTGTGGTTTTGCTCAGTGTATGCTGGATCAATACACACTGGAAATTAAATAACAAAGAGTTTTGTGGCTAATTTTTCCTTTACGCAGAATCTGGATACAAAGCGGAATGGTGTAGGAGCTGAGGGGTGGGAAGGGTTGGGAGAGGAGGGTTTAACTTCTTTTGTTGGAGAAAATGTGGTTTTCATCATGCAGTCTACATAATATGTAGAGAAACATTTAAGCCAATCTCCTTATGTTCCTGCTTGGTCTCTTTAGTATAGCTGCTGTTCTCTGTGTCATATGAAAACTATTGCTCACATGGGAAGAGTGAGAAAAGGAGATTCTTGACTTTTGTATGAGGCCACAGGATAACGGTACCAGTTGTGATTAGCAAAGCATGAATTTGTGCTCAGTTTTAAGCTCCCACTTCTCATCGTCACCCAGTGGATTTACCTGTGTGATTAATGATGAGGAAGTAGTTAAGGATTTGCCCTTCTTCAAAAGGGAATGAAGGAATTGTGTTTGAAAATACTGAATCCTGCTATCAAATGTGAGTTAAGTATGTAGAAGTCCCTGTTGTGGTTAATTTTGATCACACAAAGGAGCATGATATGGAGATTCCCACAGAAAATATCCATTGGATTTGGGAATTGCAACTGAATTGAATAGGGTATGGTGCAGTTTATATGTATCAGCATAGGTTAGGAAACAGAGTGGAGTCCAGATTTGTGGCAGTCCAGCCTTGCCTCTCAGCAAAAGCTACATAAGCAGTTTCTGCAGCTGATATACAGGTCCTTTAAAAGCTTTTAAGAATTTCAGTCCACTTTTCCAACCTGCTTTTCTTTATGCTGAGTATATGCATTTCTTTTTATTCTTTCATTTCTTTTTTTCATTTGGTGCTGGTTTCTAGTCTGATCTTGAAATTTTTATATGTTCTAAGGATGTTTTCAGAATAAGCAAATGGCAGAGCATTGTATTTTTAGAAGTGTTACTGTCTTAAATTCAAAATGATAAGTAAATTCCACTGTTTACATGGACTCTGTCCTCCAAATACCAAGGCACTCTTGCAACAGCATCTGGTTGAAAGGTATTTTCACATCATAGTTCAATGATGTTTGAGGTAGATTGTTTTGTCATTTAAATCTAAAACTTTTATGTAGCTTATGCTTTTGTAGTTCTGTTCATATGGGCGGTTACATGAAGTGCAATGAAGTCAGGTTTTGTCTCATTCTTTTACATGAGTAAAGAATATGTACAGTGTCTTCGTGACCCAGGGGCAGATTTGTTTAATAATGAAGATAATGCAGTTTTGAGAAGTATGGTGTGCCCCTTTGCCTCAGGAACAGGTTGGATATATAAAATAATTCATACTGATCATAAAAGACCTGAGAAGGACACATTCTTAAAGTTGTGATGGACTATTCAATTCAGTTGCTAGAACTGATTTAATCTGTAAACTGCTGGTGGTCATGGTCTTATTGTAGATGCTGATTTTTGGAATGGTATTTTGGAAGTATTACTTTGTTAAGTTTTTGTCTCCTGCTGATATTGACTGTCCTGATGGCTTGTCATTACTGTGCTTGCAGAACATAAAAGATATTTTGGATAAGCTTGGGGATCAAATTGCAGTCATACATGAGAAGCAGCCTGATGTTATATTAGAAGCATCTGGACCTGAGGCGATACAAATAGGAGATGCGCTAACCCAGCTGAATGCGGAATGGGACAGAATTAATAGAATGTATAATGATCGTAAGTGGTAAGTCAAAGATATTTGGTTCCTGTGACCATGTGGTAAATATTTTATTACTTGAATATAAGCATTTTACAAATATACTCTAATGATGAAGATAGAATTTGAGACTAATCAGCTTTAATATGTTAGTGTGACACAATAATTGACAGAATTAGTGAATGTTGAAACAGTTAACGTGCAAATTGTGGTTTGGGTACTTTTGTGCTTTATAAAATAGAATATTTTGTTGATAAGACATAAAATTTTTGTTTTGTAAAGGTATTGCAGAGCAGAGTTCTAGAAGAAAAAATTTAAGACATCTTTTACCAAAGAATTAAAGAATGCTTTTGAAGGAGGGAAAGAGTTTGAAAGGATGGGGAACTTTAAAGTACAGCATGTATGATAGTTGCCTATAATCTTTGTTGTAAGTAATTGAAGATGAGAGATGACCAGATTAGAACACTGTGGTTGAGAGAACAAGAGAATATTGAAGTCAGTGCTTAAGAAAAATTTATTTCCTATTTCCTTTCCACAAATACCAGACAGCTGTAATTTCACTTATGCCAAAAGCAGGGGAGGGGAGGAGTTAAACTAGGCTTTGATTTTTCCCCACCCCTTACAGAAGATATTCTAAACTGAAAATGCCTTCTTATTTTAATCAACTTTAAATGTTTAAAACCAAACTCAATACCACTTAGTCAAAGTTGGAACAACGTGTGACAGAAGGGCATTTTAAGTTGGAATTGGTAAAAGTATGAAAGTGTGTGCTCAGAAAGTTACCACTAACCTGAAGGGGGTGGTGCTGCTGCTGCTCTAAACAGCAGTAGGCACTGAGATTGCTGCTATGCAAAAAAACTTTTAATGACTGAAAATGATTTTATGAAACTTAAATTCAAAGGCTCATACTGTAGTTAATTTGCTTGTATAGTGTTTGCTTTTTAATAGTGATACAAGGTAATAGTTAATGAATAAGTTCTATAGAGCATGAAGTAATGTCTAGCCACGTTCACTTACTTTGTAGCACCAGAAGTCTGATATCAAACATCAGTAGTGTATTTTGAAGAGATTGCTTTTAGGGAGTGTGTATTACACAAGCTGATGTTTTCAACTCAGAGCACTAGTGTATGTGTAGGAATATAAAAGTCAGTTGGTGGTAGTGTGTAAGCAGAGACTTCTAGAAATTTTGGGCCACTGTATCAGGGGCACATCAAGGTTTAAATTTAGCAGGCAGTGTTATTTCACTTTCTGCTTTATTTTTTTAATTTGAAAACAAACAGTGGTGCCAGGTAGGTAGCAGCTCCTGTGCTCTTGCTGGCTGCCTGTGGTCACCTTCTGTTTTGGATACAACTGCTGCAGAATCTGGTGCCCATCAGTATTCATATGCCTGTAGCTATTTTGTATGATGCATACTTAGCTTTAGATATGCCTTTTTTCCCTCCTGTAACTTAATTGAAAAGCTTTAACTAATATTCTCCTTTTGTAAGTATGAGTTTAATTTCATTTGCAACTTAAATTTGATTTCATTAAGTAGCCAGGGTTAACCAGAAACTTCCCATTGGAAAACAGAAGTGTATCAAAGAGTAAGTTCAATGTTTATGATTAGCTGGCAAAATGCAAGAGATTACCTAGTCAGTTGGTTCACTGAATACAAATTAATCTTCAACTTCATAAAGCTTGTAAAACAGTGCACCTTAATGAGAATAATAGTGGGTGTGCTTTTCATGCAAAAGGTACTATTGGACTAGCAATTTCAGCTAAATGGTATGTAGCTTCCTGAATATATTAAGTGCTGCAATTTTAATTTTAATAGAAGGCTATACTTTGATTAATGAAGACACCATTAGTGTCAATACTAAACCACTGTATTTTGACATTAATATTTTTATACCCTTTCTGTTACTAAGAAGATTTTTTAACCAAGTTTATTCTTGCTCTTCCTGGTGTTGCAATAAGTATAAACAAGAAGGCTAGAAGACTCTATCTTCTTAATCTTTGGCTTTTTTTCTGTTTCTGGAGTGGGCAGAGATTTTGACAGAATTAGGATAAACAGCATCTCAAGTCTGTAGCATAAAAAGGATTTCGTTTTCAGAGGTAGTAATCATTTTGTGATTGAGTGCCAGCTAAGTAGTTAAACCT
>JANHGB010011748.1:0-11320 GCA_026283785.1 Coracopsis vasa | reverse complement strand
AGATTAAAGAAAGTAGCCTGTATCTCCTGGCCACCTCTCATTGTAATGGAGCAAGGCAGTGCTGGGCAGTCTCTGGCAACTTCTAATTGTTCAACTAAATGCAGTTCACTTCAGTTTAACTTGATCATATGTGTAAAGTGAAATGCATGAGTGTGTGTGTATGTATGGGCTTAATACTCTGTTGAGCTGTTTGTAACAATGCTGCTCCTGCCATGGCCTTTGCCCCAGGGCTGAATGATAAATAAGAAAACAATGTCAGAAAGGCATAAAGTAGCTTGTTTTCTATTTGTTGATTGCTAACTATGTGTTAGCATTATAAAGCAAATAGGGCTGGTTTTGTTAGTTTGTTAACATAGTAGAACTCTCATTTTAGTTAAAAGCAGCCTTCTGACTGTGATAATTCAGTCTGTTCAATGCTAGAAGTTG
This sequence comes from Coracopsis vasa, assembly GCA_026283785.1. Taxonomy (NCBI): domain Eukaryota; kingdom Metazoa; phylum Chordata; class Aves; order Psittaciformes; family Psittacidae; genus Coracopsis; species Coracopsis vasa. Next base: position 10,894 of record JANHGB010011748.1, on the reverse strand, counting down.
TTGCCCTTCATGTTAAACTACACATTAATTTGGGGCCATGAAGATGATAATAATAATGAAATGCATGGTAAATTATTGTTTGATTAGACTGTATAAGACCTACTTATGCAGGCCCACTGGTAATACAGTCAGTTCTATATAATCAAAATCAACTTCACTTATTAAATTCCAGGCACCAGTACCCCATGGTTTATGAATAATAATAATAAAAAAGCCCCATAGCAATTAATCGTATTTCATGTTCCACATCATCTGATATCTGAGCCATTTTATGATAAAGCAAAAAAAAGGGTTCTACAGAGCAATTTGGTTCAGCTTTTTTATTTTAAGTTCAATCTTTTTATTTTAAGTGATAGAAACAAAAGTTTTCTTAGGACTGCCATCTTTTCCTTCAGCTGGAAGTTAAAGGCAATCTGTGCTGTGAGCTGCTGTTATGCCAGGAAGCCTTCAATACTGGCAGTTAGTTAACCAGCCTCTCTGCTTCACAAGGCATGTTTCTACTCACTAGAGTAGGAATTGTAGCCTTTTCACCAAAATGGTTTGGGTAATTTTTGAATACTTTGTTTTAAACAGTCGTTTTGATAGAGCAACAGAAGCATGGAGGCAGTTCCACTGTGATCTCAATGACCTTTCCCACTGGATAACGGAAGCTGAAGTGTTACTAGCTGATGCCCGAGGTCCGGATGGCAGCCTGGAGCTGCAGAGAGCTGGGCTGCATCAACAGGTATGTGTGATTTGTTCAGGAAATGAGCAAGCTGGAAAAAGAAGTCTGGATTTTTTGTCTAAAATTCTAGTTTTCTATATAGATTTGAAATGAGGCTGTACATTTGCACTTTAAAAAGTGGTAGCTCTTGAAATATCTTTTTCAATTGCTGTTTAAAATGATTCTTGGGGAAGAGCTCAACTCCTGCTTATAGTATGGGGTTTTACGATGCCTCTTAGTATGGATGGTTTTGAGATAATTTGATATTTCAAATGTTGGCAGAATTTTGGCTGTTTCATAAGTTATGTGGCAGCTATAAAAATATATTAAACAGTTAAGAAATAAGTATATTATTTTGCTGATTTTCTACTAATAATTTAAAAATTGGAACCCAACAATGGTCAATTATAACTTAGCACGTTATTTGCTTAAACTGACTTTGCAAGATCCTGACTTGCTTAAGCAATTTAGAAAGAGAAGATTACTAAAAGCAGTGTTTTCTGTTTAGCTAGACTACTTTACTTCCTTCTAAATAATAATAAGAAAACATTACTTTAAGGATCATATTTTTTTACCCTTTGGGAAATAAATGGCTATCCAAGAGTTAGTTATGTGCTGCGAAAGAAATGTAATGTTCTATCTAACATAAGGTTTGTATCTTATTCTTGTTGCTGCTTGGAGGTTTGGGGTTTTTTAGGGCATTTCCCTCATTGCTGATCTGGTTGCAAAGAAGTTTTTACTAACAATATAAGCTTTTTGTAGTGGTTATGGATATTTGAAGGTTTTATTCTGACATCTGACTTGCTCTTAGTTTCATGGATTTTCTGTGATGTGTGGGACTGTGGCAGCATAGCCATAATTATCCTAGCAAAAATACTGGTAAGGTGCAGATAGTCAGGGGCATAGGTTATGAGAAGAACTGTTTAAAAAGAGTCATACCATCCATTTGCACTACCAGAAAGTGCTGTGCTTTAAGGGGAAAGGAATCAAACATGACTCTGGATTCTAGCACTGATGGTTTAAATGAATTCTTGTGATCCTAAGTAGTATCCGGCAGCCTATTCTGTGTCATTATCTTTCTGTGGCACATTAGAAAATTGAACAAGATTCAACAACAGAATCTTAATAACTTAAATCAACAGCATCCAATTTTAAGTAAGATGTCTTTAAGTGCTTGTTTTAGTAAAATAATATGCACCCAGGATTCGTCCTGTGTATTATGAGCCACAGATCAAAGTCACTTTAGGTCAGGAAAAAAAATTCTATGTGGCTTTTATGTTTCTGACAGGAACTTGAAGAGGGAGTCAGCAGCCATCAGACCAGTGTTTCAGTATTGAACAGAACTGGGGAAGGGATCATACAGAAACTGTCTGCTACAGACGGGACCTTCCTACAGGAGAAGCTGGCAGGACTGAATAGACGCTGGAAAGCAATCACCGCGGAGGTCATGGATAGACAACAGAGGTAATAAGTTCATCAGAAATTTGGATGTCTGACCAGATCCAATGAGGAGAATCTCATTTAGAAGACTGTGGGAGACAGTGTGCATTTATTGTGTGCCATAATTAATCTGAATTTTTCTGATATTGAAAGCTATGTGTTTTGAACTGCCTTCTAGACCTGATTTCTCATAAATGCACCTGTAGCTGATTGCTTAGTGAGTCTGTTTTTAATACAACCCACCAAATGACAACCACAAAACTTATTTTCCTACAATTTTTCTTCGTTTTTAAAATCATTTCATTGCTAAGCCGGACTTTTTAAGGAAAAAATGCTCAGCTTTCTCTGGCTGAAGCTGAACTGTAAGTATATTACCTTGATTTCTGTTTTTGCATTGTCAAAGGTACACAAATTGAAACAGTTGTACTGTTCTTGAATTTCCACAATACTAAAAATTAAGACCTTTATGTCTTTGTTTGCAATGATTTAATCCATCTGATTTACTAAACAAAATGAAAATACATTTTGATGTAGACTTGAATTTGCTTCAGAAGATCAAAGAGTGAGGTTCTGTGAGATAAACTTTCAATATATCCGATTTTTAGCATATCTGGGAATATAAAGTCCCCCTCTCTGTTCTTACCACTAAAAAATACAATAAGGATAAATTTCTGGACCTAATAGGGGGTTTTGGAGACTATTTATATAATTATACATTTTTAACGTCTCCTGATACATTTAGAAATGCAATAAGATTTTTCTTAATTATTTAGTTTGAGAAGTTCCATTAAAGATTTGTGTGGTTTTATGGATTTTTTTCCTTTGAGGGTTTAGGGATGTTTCTAATACTTTCACTAACAGTGGCCTTGTAGTGGTGTCCTGGGTTAAACCACGAAAAGTGGGTTACAGTGATTAGGCCTGAAGGTGTTGTCATTACTCTCACGTTTAATGTTTTCTGCAGTCTTTTAAAAGTCTATTTTGTGACTTTTTTGGACCTTAAATTTTTCTGTTTTTAAGGTTGTAGTATTAATTTGCAAGTGTCTTGCATTTTAACGATGACTATTGAATCCTTTTATCTACCAAAATGAATACTTTAAAAGGCTCCCACCACTGAAAAACACGACTGCTGCATCAGAAGTAATGTAGGACTGATGTGCTGTATTCACTGCAGAAACACATGTGGGCTTTTTGCTCTGCTTTTTAAGGCTAAAAGGAGAGAATCAACAGCTGATAGAGTACAGAAAGAAGCTTGATGAGCTGCGTTGCTGGTTGGAAAATGTAGAAAATGCTCTGGACACACGATTTACGTTCGACCATGAAGAAAACTTGCAAGAATTACAGGCAAGATTGATTAGTGTGTGTATGTGTACACACATGTATGTCTTGTGCAAAGCATCAGAATGTGGCTTTTGACAGGGGAATTTTCACAGCATAAATTGCCAAAAAAAAAAAATATTATGGTTGTAGAAGATAGTTTTGTGAGAGAACTCACAGAGGCAAGAGGCATTTTGAAATGAAATTGGGTTGAGTTGATAAGTATGTTATCTAGCCAGAAGTTGGTGGCTATTTATCAGAAAGATGATGTCCTCAGGTCAACTTTATAGTTGTCAAAACTGTAGCAAAAAGCTGATAAGCTTAAAATGCTATGTAAGCACCATTGTCCCATTTACTGGGCAACTTTAATACTTTGTTACATGTCTAAGATTGTTTATCCTGCTTTTTAAAAATAAGGGGTTTGGTCAATTAAGGGGAGTTGGGTGCATATATACGTGTGTATTTTATTTCCCTTTTTAATTTTGTATCTGGCTTTGACAACAAAATATCTTTGGTTCGTAGAATGTGTGAAAGGCAATGGTTCTGGAATCCTAAAAAGGTGGAAGGCATAAGCAATCCAACAAGCCTGCCTGCTTTTTTTTTTTTTTGTTTGTAAATTAAGTAAAATAAAACAAAAGAAAAACAACAAACAAGGGAAAAAACCCAGACCAACAAATCAGGTGGAGAGGCTTGAACTTCCAACAGATCTGGAATCTTCCAACTTCCAACAAATTTGGAATCTTCCAACTTCAACAAATTCATAAAGTTGTTGAAGTTGTGTGTACCTAAACAAATTGAACTGTGTCAGTTGAGCATTTGCTGCCTGTGGTAAAAGTTTAATTTTTCTTGTCATCTGCCTTAATATAGATGTTTGAAGTGAAAGGTAAAACTGGAGTAAGGGACGGGAAAAGCAGAATTTGCTAGAGAAACACTGGCAGAGTATTAGGTACCCTTCTGGCCCTGCAAAAGCACTAACATCTGTGCAATTTTGGTTATGTACATTAAAGAAAGGTAAGTTTGAAATACAACAGGTACTGAGTGAGATTGCTGGGATGTTCAGAAGGGTGAAGAATTCATCTGCAAAGCAACTCAGCTTACTTTTTTTCTAGTCAAAGAACAGTGAGAAGGGGTATGATGATATGAATAAGAAAGTGTAGGGAAGGTGAGCTATTATTAAAGGTTGGTGTTAGGGAAATAGGAATACAGATGTTAACTGATCAGTTAGAAATAAATAGTCTGGGAATGAGAAGGAGATTTCTAAGTAGTTTCTGGAGCAGGCTCCAACTAAAAAGAATATAACATGTTGTTTGGATGGGGCTTTGAACAACCTGGTGTAGCGGAAGGTGTCCGTGTCCATGGCAGGGGGTTGGAACCTAGATGATCCTTAAGGTTCTTTCCAACCCAAGCCATTCAGTGATTCTTTGTTTCGAAAAGTCCTTTTAAAGGTTGGTCTTTGAAAATTTAGTAAAGGCACTATTTGGTAAAGTGCTTATTGTAACAAGCTCCTTTGTTCATTGATCTGCTTTCCAGGATTCTGTTCCTTTCACTTTCCTATGCACACCTCCATAGTACTTGTGTAACAGAGATTAGTGTAAATAGTGGGATGGATAAACATGATGTATACTTGCTATTGCAAATATTTTAATTCTAGGGGTTTAAAAACAAAATCTGTGATTCCTGCTCCACAGTGCTTGTGTTCTGTGGGCAAATAGTGCAGTTGATTTAAAGTGAGTGAGAATGCAAGCATAAGCTTTTATTTTTCTTATGCAGGATCTTGCCTGCACTTTCATATTCATAGAGAAAGAAGGCAGTGGGACATTGATCAATATGAAGTTGTAAAGTTATGTTTAGTTTTTAAATACCTTTAGAGTACATTTCTTTAAGAAAAAAGTATCTTGCAATGATCTACCATGTACTTGTATAATGCATGTCAGAAGTAGGCTCTTAGTCTTTAATTTCTTTTAAAAATGAATGCAGGCAACAACCATGATTGCCAATGTGTTGCTTTTTTGGATATGTGTGGTACGTCCAGAATTAATCAAACAGAAGCATCTTGTGAGATAAGAATCAGTGTGCATGATGTGAAGCTGTATAGGTACCTTGGCTATTTCCAGTTAGCAGTAAATGTTGATATTTGAAAAAAATGTTTTAATAATTTCTAGATAAAGCATAGAAACTGAAATAGAAGCTTTTCTGGTGCATATTTCCAGGGAAATTTCTAAATATTGGAGGTAAAGGAAAACTCCCCCCCCCTACTTAAGCATATACACATTTTGCTTCAGTCTAAAACTCTTCTATCCCTTTTAGGTCTTAAGTGAAGAAATGGAAGTACAGGGAGACAAACTGGAATGGCTGAATAGAACTGAACCTGAAGTACTTTTGGATAAAGATGTTGATCTTCAGGAAAAAGACAAACTTTCCAATTGCCTGCAGTCCCTCAATGTGAGGTGGAATAAGGTGTGCATTTCTTCAACACTGGGTATCTGAAGTTGAAAATACAGTAGTGTACTTGGAATGGTTGTTATCCTTTACATGTGTCTGTGACATGTATATAAAATGTCTTGGAAGCCATGCAGGCACAGTCAGGAAAGGTTCCCCAGTCTATGTCTACATGAAACACTGGTGAACATTTTTCCGTCAGAATGAGTTAGTTTAGCTACGTTAGGGTCTTTTGTTTGTTTTCTTTTGTATTGGTTTTCTTTTAAACAGCTGGATCAAAAATATTTCAGGTGAAGCGAACAGTAATGTCTTAATTTGAAACTGAGAGAGTCACAGTAAATCTGAGCTGTATAGGAAAGTTTAACGTTTGCAGCAGTTAAGAGGAAAACAAATGAAGATGTGTTAAATGTTAGTGAAAAAATCTTATCAATTGTGTCTAGGATTCTTCTTCAGTATAACTGCTGTAAATTAGAAGCTTTAGTGTTCAATCTCATTGGCAAGTATATGAGAACTCCTCACTGTTTGCAGTAAAACCAGATACTTTTTATCCAGTAGAGCCTGGAGATTTAAGTGAAAACTGAACAGAATTATTGGGATTGTGTTATGGATCAGAGTGGTAGCAATTTGTTGGGGAAAGGATTTTTGTTTGTTCAGGGAAAGAAAAAGATCTGTTTTAACCTTCTCAGCCATGAAAATAGGGATTCCCCCCCTTTGTTTATGACATTTCCGTCACTGCCTTTTAAAAACTTTTAAAAAGCAAATTAGGAAAATTTGTCTTCATTACAAGAGTTTAGTGTAACATTTTCGTTTAAAATTAATTCTGTGTTTATCTACTTTCCTGTCACTGACCACAAATCATGTTTTGTGTCATCTCTCTTTCAAAATATACTCAAATAATGAGACTCAGCTTTGAAGCTTAGGCAGTAAAAAACATGTAAACCTGTCTACAACAATTCGTTTATTTCTCTCCATGATTTAGGTAAGACACTGGAATGTACTGAAATAACAGTTTTGACTACCTCTTGGCATCTTTATTGTTTTTAAATGATACCTTAAAAGAAGTCTTTGATATATATCTTGGCATTGTAGCAAGCATGGTGTAGAATATTTTGTCTGCTAGAAAGCGATGGCATTTTGCTGTTACTATAGCTTGTCTTACTGTTTTTATTCCTCTCTGCTTGACTTCAGGTGTTCAGAGAAGTGCCTGCCAGAGTGAGAGAATTGGAGGCATTTGTTGGGCAGTCTTGTCTTTTTACACAGACAAAGCCTTCTGGTGAGTGACCAGTCCTGTTGTGTTTAAATGCATTGAGTTTAATACCATTTGGGGTCAAAAGTAATTCAAAAAGGAAAACCTTCCTCATGAACTTAGACAAGCAGAAGTAGGAAATGCTGGCCATTGCTGTACTTGGGCTACCTTCACATTACTGTGGGAGAAAGAAGGAAACGTGTGGTTAGGGAAAAAGTTGCCCTACAGTTCAGGACTGGGAGAGTCCTTTGGAATTCTGTAAGAGTCTTGAAATGAAGGAATTTTTTATAAAGCTCAGGCCTCCTCCTCTGGAGCCAGTGTACTAGGAGCAGATTAAAAACCAAAATAGCTATGTTTGTGACAGCCTGCAGATTTGTGCCTTGTCATGCCATTCAGTAATTAGGATCCACAAGAAGCTTTCCCCAGCAAATTATTTGTAAAGCATCTCCAGCATGCAGATTCTCTGCAGTCCTATAAATAAAGACCATTCTGCATCTTTCAGCTCAGCAGGGACTCAGATAGGTCTTTCTCATCTGCTAGATACTTATCTTCCTGATTCTTGTAGGGGAAGCTGTCTAAATATGACACATTCTTGTACCAGACACTGACACTGGCTGTCTTTTCAAGTTGTTGGAGGCAGATCAGCGGAGTGTGAACAAAATGCCCAAGTCTCTTTTTTAGAAAACTAGATAAAAAAAGGCAGCTTTTGCCTGAAAGATTTTGCATCTTGAACTTCAGTATATTAACTTTTTTTTTTTTCAATTCAGCAGTGGTAAACTATTTAAAGGAGGAAAGCCAAATTTTGTTGAAGCCTTTCAAAACCTTGATTCAGCTTGTTTTCCTTTCATACAGGGTGTTTAAGTAAAGCTCCTGTATTCATTGGTTGAGACAAGTATGTAATATCCATGCTTCATCTTGATTTAACTTAGTATTTTCTCAGAACTGGAACACAGCCAACCAGATCTTCTGAAGTGAATCCTACTGTTCAGCTGATTCTTCAGCTTTTTGCAGTGTCAGGTTAAAAAAAGAATGGGGCTGAACTAGCAGGCATCTGTCCCTTCTTAGGACAGTTGAGTATTGCCAAGTCCATGAAGCATCCTATTGCAGTAGCTTGACTTGTGCTATTCTGAGCTTACTTGTGAATTCTGAGCCAAGAGTGGGGGAAACCTTTCTGCCATTTAATACAAAAGTGAGGGAGACAATTCTAGACATTTATGTTAAATTAAAGGATTGGGATTTTATGCCTAACAAGGGTCAATTCTCTTTTGTGTTAAAGAATGTTTAGGTTCACTCCATTAGATTTAATGTCATTTTGCCTTTGCAAGTTTTCTGGTTTGTTTTTTAGTTAGCCTGAATCATTGTGTCTTTGCCATGCAATGAAATAATTCATAGCCTTAAAAAAAAACCCAGAACAGGGGCGCGTGCAGGGGTGGAGGATCGGGGGGGCACAGGGCAAAAGAAATTCCTGGTTAGTTTCTGCTGTTTAAAAGGCCTGAAATACAAATGTTGCTGACCTTTCTCTATAGCTGCTTTTGTATATTTAAAGGAATCACAAAAATACCTGTAATTCCCACAGTTGCACATGTGGCCATGACTTTTTTTTCAACAAAAACCCCAAACTCTGTTCCAGATGTCCAAAAGGTGGTGCTAGTATCTTCTTCATTGGAAATTCCTGTTCAGGCTCAGCAAGCTTTGGAACTTTCTGCACCTGCTGATCTGGATAAAACTACAACTGAACTGGCTGACTGGTTGGTATTGATCGACCAGATGCTCAAGTCAAACATAGTCACCGTGGGAAATGCTGAAGAGATCAATCGGACTATTGCACGAATGAAAGTATGTGTTTTTGTGAAGGCTAGTGGATTGGAAAATTGGCTCACATTTTAATAGCTTATGCATTCAGTAAATAACTTGCATGTGTTTAAAGGAAAAAGAAACTGACTGCAGTAAATGCGTAACTTGAAAATTACACTTTAAATGCCCCTCTTCTCTCTACTATTTCCTTTCTCTACTAATTCCTGTGTTGCTGTGTGAGCTAGGAATTGCCTTTTTTTGTTTGTTTGTTTTAAACAAAGCACATAGAAAATACCCCCTGAAAATGACATCTTTTGTGGAATGTATACATAGCTCATGCTGAATCCTTCGAGCAGTTTCATATTTGCTCCGAGGGTGACCTTTATGATCCGCTCTTTAGTGGTTTCTAGTTAGTTTTGTTGTAGTGGTGTTAGACTAAACTGATTTCCAGGGACATACTAAAATGATTAACAGTTGTACCGTGAATGCTTATGATGTAAATATTTATTTCTGTTGATAGCTCATACTATGCTGAGCCTTGGGCAATATTTGCGATATATGCTTATAGGTTCATTTTATTTGACTTGATATCAATTAACATGCGTGACTCTAGAGTAAAAGCTGCAGGCTAAACAAATGCTAAACTGTTTCCGTGGGTGTCTAACATAATCTGGAATTTGAAAGAAAAATTTGATGTACAGTAGCTTTGGAAACACTTTCTTTTAACTGTAGTGTATTTGTAATGTGATCTTCTTGTACACTGCTGTAGTGAATTAACTATGTTTTTTATACAGTATATAGTCTGAGTGTTCCTTTCTGGCTTTTTCCTTCTCCAACTCTCTCTCCCTTTGCACCTTCCCCTCCCCCCACTATATAAATGATCAGAGCTTGATAAAAGAAAAACAAGTTATAGGAGAGTTAAAAATAGGTATTGGAAAATATTGTGTAATGACTGTGGTAGCTGTGTGGTTTGTACAGGTTAACCTTCACGTCTGGATTTTCAGTAACTATAATTCAGAATAGTTTTGCTTTTTAAAGCAGTGGCATAATAACGTGATAATTCAAGGGTTAAAATAATGATGGCAACAGCCATCTGCTTGTAGTGACACATACATGTTTTGTTTTATCTACAAATAATACAGATGATGTTAACTAAAATCTGCTTTTTGTACTTAAATCGTATCCTAATTCTCAACAGATAACAAAGGCAGATTTGGACCAGAGGCACCCTCAGCTGGATTCTGTTTTCACATTGGCTCAGAATTTGAAAAATAAAACTTCCAGTTCAGACATTAGGACAGTGATCACAGAAAAATGTAAGTTTCTCTATTCAGTGTTTGCAAATACAGTGTTTCCATGGCAGTAAAATAATTTTCATATCTTCTTGTTAAACTCTTGATTTTGAGCTTAGCTGCAGTTGCCTTCCTTGAACAAACTGAAAACTTCCCAGATAAATAGCTTTTACTCTAACAGTCTAATGAGAATTTGCCACTTGTTTTCTTGACTGGCCTTTTTTTTCAAGTACAAAGGTAAATATTTTTTCTGGGATTTCAAAATATCTTATGAAGAATTTGAGTTATTTGGCAGACACAGACCCAGGAATAAGGATTTCTTGTATTTATGAATAGAAGGAACTAATTGTGCATCTTTATTTTTGTTGAGCTATGAGGCACTGGACAGTTAGTGAACAGTATGACTGTATCAACTTCAGATGATAACTGTGCATGTACTTTCAAAATTGTTCACTGATAGAGCTTCTAAGTCACTGATCTGTGTTTGAAAATTGAGCTTCCAGTTTAAAGGTCCCCAGCCCCTTTGAATTTAACTTTTTTTTACTGGTACTTATGGAAACAAAACATACAACTGAAACAACTGGAAAATACGGGACAATTTATTATTTGGACTCTTAAGCTTTGCTGATTGCTACAGTTAGAAAATACGTGCAGCAGAAAATACAG
>JANHGB010011741.1:19451-31146 GCA_026283785.1 Coracopsis vasa | reverse complement strand
TAAACTTCCCCTGTTTAAGTTTTAACCTGTTACCCCTTGTCCTATCACTACAGTCCCTAATGAATAGTCCATCCCCAGCATCCCTGTCATTCATCACTGGCCTTATAAATCATAGAATCATTTAGATTGGAAAAGACCTTTAAGATCATGGAGTCCAACTGTTAACTTGCCAAGTCCACCGCTAAACTGTGTCCCTAAGGGTCCCGAAATGCTACATCTACACATCTTTTAAATACCTTCAGAGATGGTCACTCCACTGCTCCACTGGGCAGCCAGGTCCAATGCTTAACAGCCCTTTTGGTGAAGAAATTTTTCCTAATAACCAGTCTAAACCTCTCTTGGTGCAACTTGAGGCCGTTTCCTCTTATTCTATTGCTTGTTACCTGGGAGACCGACATCCATCTTGTTACAACCTTCTTTTTGGCGACATTGAATATTGATAAAATTTACTTACTATTTTAAGTGGAAGTATGCTACTTACAACAGTGTGGTCTGATACTAACACATCTTTAAATTCACAGTTGTTTGGTTTATTCTGTTTTACCCATCTTACACATTTTGGAGCTACGCTGTACATTTTGAAATGCCAAAGCTGTGTTGTGACTCAGGTATGTCTCATTTATGCTCTCTGTAAACAGCTGTTTTCTCACCCTGGAAGTGGAGGTGGCTTTTCTGGGTCCCTTCAGGAAGGGAGTCATCTCACCATGGACAGGATTATCCCTCTACTGACCTGACTCTGCCTCACAACGCTGCAGTTTCTTAAGTTTAATATGTTTATTTTAAAACTGCTTCCAGTGGAGAACAGAGGCAAAAGGTGATGCGATCCAAAAATCCTAGAATTGTGACTTAATTAAAAAATTAGGAATTCGGGAGACCATATCCATCCATGCTGTTTCTCATGGTCCTGCACATGCATCTGCTGCTGGTCCCACCAGGCCAGGTCTGAGGTGCGACATGGTGAAAGATGGATGCAGTTAGCTGTGCTGTCAGTCAGGTGGTTTTGTGCTAATTGGTTTCTCTGTTTCCCTCCAGCCCCTGCTGTGTTTGCTTTATTTGATTTGACTATTTGATTTGACATCTTTACAATGAAGGTGGTAAAACACTGGCACAGTGTTGCCTAGAGAGGTAATGGATGCACCATCCCTGGAGACATTCAAGGCTAGGCTGGATGTGGTTCTGAGCAACCTGATCTGGTTGAAGATGTCCCTGCTGATTGCAGGGGGGTTGGACTAGATGATCTTTGAAGGTCCCTTCCAACCCAAACTATTCTATGATCTAACAAGGGAGTGGGGAAGGGGGAAGGTGGAGGAATAGCTGAAAAATAAACTAGTGCTCTTCTGGATCTGAGCATAGTTTCAATGAGCTCCCAAGAGCTCATGGTAGAAAAGGGTTGTGTTTAAAGTAAGCCTTTCCCATATTCGGATCACAATGATGGTTTTGCCTCTTGTTTTCCTCCCTGTAGATGAGGCAAAAACATAGCATCCAGGATACTTGCATGCTTCAACACTGTCAGTTCGATGCTGTGAATTCTTGCCTGGGAGGATGCTGTTCTGAATGTTTGGCAGGTGGATAATCATGTAGTGCGTTCAGAAGTCCTGGGGTTTTTAGCTTCTCGTTGAATGAATCCTTTTTGACTTGATCTAACTGTGCTAATAGTTTCCCTTATCTGTCTGGCAGGTGGTTGTTTGTTATAATGTGATCTCATCAGTATTAGTAGAAGAGTTGGAATGCTGAAGGTCTTTTTTTCCTTTTTATTCCAGTACAGAATGTATTTATGTGTTTTTAAGATGGAGAGTGTGCATCAGAATTGCAACACAGTATAAATAGCAAACATTTCTCAGCTGGCAAGTGAAAATAATTCTGTTTTATATTCTGCAGTATGCAGTCTCTTAATGATGTGAAGCATCCTGTTTTTTATAGGCCAGATTTCAGATATAGGTGGCTGAAGCATTATGGCAAGTTCTGTTACTGTCCAAATAAACCTTTGGTATAAAAGAAACATCTACTGCTTTATGATTGCTCCCCAGTTTTAAATACTGCTCCTGCAAAGGGATTATATATGCTATTATACATAATTTCTGTATTAGCAATTCTGTTGAATACAGCAATGATGCCAAAACCAGGGAAGACTGAAAGCAAGATTGTACGCTTAACTTGGATGAAAGGTTTTTTTCAATCAGAACTTAAGATGATCATCAATGTAGAGGTATTAGAATGAGAAGCTCTAAAAATATCCCTGGGTTTTATCTATTTTTTTTCCTTGGTTTCTTCTGCCTTTTCTGCTGATTATTTTCCTTCTTTGTGTCTAATTAATGGGACACAAACAGCTCATTCTCAGGTCCCTTTGTATTGCTCATGGGGCTTTGTAGAACAGGCCTCAGAATTAAACACATCTTTATGATGGTATTTCCATGGGAATTTGTGACAGTTGGGAACTTTGATTGTCTTGATTTATTTTTTTCGGCACTGGAGATTCGCCTGGGTTTTTCTCACATCACTACATACTGCAAGAATCCTGAAAAACTGCTTTTATCTTCATCCTGAGGCTTGCTTTATTAGTGACCCTATTGCTTTTTTTTGTTGGTTTTGTTATGGTTTGGGGTTTTTTTTTTTTGAAGGAATGGCAAATGGCCAAGTCTCACCCTCCTATTTTGATGACCAATGGATTCCTCCTTTTTTGATCTTTGCCCTTTATCCCGCGTGTATTGCTCTAACTACAGGTTTTGTAACTCCAGATGAAGGTAGCTTTCATTTTATATTTCATACTGGGACAAGCCTTTCACCACATGAAGGTACAAGCATCAGAGGAGGGTTTTGGCTAACAGTGAGGGAGTCTTCTTGGGCAGAAGAGGTATCTCTTCACCAGCTGAGATGTGAATCTGCTGTCACTAATGAACCACTGTTCATCTGCAGTGTGTTAAGCAAGTGTGAATGTGCTTTTTGCCAGGCATGTGGTATGGACCCCAAGAACATAAGAATTTGGATATTTTCCTTTTCTGGCAGATACACAGTTCAACCAGTCTGCACGAAGTACTTGAACATTTGATGCCAACACGTGTTAAGTTCCTCTAGAAAACAGTTTAGCTGACATGGGGAGAAAAAGTGTATGTACTTGTTCTCTGTACCCCAGCAAGGAACTCGGTGCTGAGCGCAAACATTGATCCAAATCATCAGTAGAGAAACTTCTTGGAGGGTGGGTGGGAAACCCTCCCTTGAGTTTCCCTGCTGTGATTTCTGTGCCATTCTCCTCAGTAAACAATTTTAAACAAGATTAAATTTGACTGAAAAAAGGCATCTGTCTCATCAGTGTATGTGATGTCTCTGAGAAGGCCCTGGGATGGTTTTTTTTGCTACAACCCAAATGTTATCTCAAAACAAAAAATTTCCCTTTTCTCTTTTAAGTTTTCTAAACAGACCATCATTTCTGCACTGTGCCAGCAACTCATTGGAAACATAAAGCTTTTAATGGTGAAACTGATGTAGATCTTGGTCAAAAGTATAGCATAACTTGCCACAGTCACCAAAGTAAAATGGCATCTCTGTCAGTTCAAATCAGGCTGTAGCTGAATTTAAAAGCTTACTCCTGCCCTTGTGCTTTGATGACTCATATGCCAGCTTCATGTTCATTGCAGAACTCCTTGAGGTATCTCGAGGTTTTACTGAATACCGAGGAGGTGGCCTGCCCAAGGCTTGTCACACAGGCCCTTCTCCACCCAGATCCCTGCCATGACCCATACAATCCCTGCATGACCCAGACAGTTTACTAAAGGAGCATGCTTGTTATCCTCTGAGAACACTTGAACTCATCTGGGATTTGAACATCACAAGAATCATTCATGTCCCCGGCAGTGCAGTGCCTTGTTGTGTACCAGATGTTGAGGTCAGACTGGTTCTTAAGTAAAGGTTTAGGGTTAAAAGTATGTTTATGTGATCCACTACAGGAAAAATTAGTTTTCAAAGTTGTAAAAAGATGACACATCAAAATGTATTTTCAGAAGTATGCTTGGACATAAGGTATGGTGGCTTTTGGGGTGGTGGTGGGGGGGTTGTTTGTTTCTTTTTTACTGTAAGGTTCTTTTTTAGCTACTTCAGCATCACGAGATGGTGGATAATGAGCCCTGCAGCTGGGCTGGTGTGTCCCAGAGAGTCCCTTAAGTTACATCTTCTTTTCTGTATACTTCTTCCAGGCATTGCTGGAACCGATCAGAATGGCTGCTCTGAGTTATTTTCCTCTCCCTTCCTGAGGAATATCTTGACTTTCTCATTCTTGTTTTTTTCCACTAGGCATTGGCCTGTTATCTCATGCTGGGAGGTGAAGTCATTTCTCACTCTGTCCTTTTGATTAAAGTTTCTATTGAGTATCTCACATAGCACATCTTCCCATTCTGGATCTTGCATGCTTAGCAAGTATAGAGAAAGACTGAATATATTAAATTCAGCTTAATGTGTCTGTAGCTGTTTTCTTTGAGAGCGTCATATAAAAACTAAGTGTGTTACCGCTGAGCTGAAACTCAGTGTTTGTGTTAAGTAACCCTGTCCTCCTGCCACGTGCAGTGTTAGTTTTGAAAAGAGGAGGATCTTCTAGGGTACCATTAAGAGTATTTTTTTTTAAGGTGATAGTGTAAAAAAAGTACAACTCTCTGCCGGC
This sequence comes from Coracopsis vasa, assembly GCA_026283785.1. Taxonomy (NCBI): domain Eukaryota; kingdom Metazoa; phylum Chordata; class Aves; order Psittaciformes; family Psittacidae; genus Coracopsis; species Coracopsis vasa. The sequence continues at coordinate 26,498 of JANHGB010011741.1, read as the reverse complement.
TCTTCTTTAAAAAGTTATACAAATTCATGTTTGGTTGGGCAATACTTCTACTTTATTTCACTGAGGTACAACAGAGAGTCTGTAGGAGTATGTCTTCAACAAGGACATGTGCAAATGAGTACCAGGAATTTAGGCAAATTGCGTCATGCTGAATCTGTTGAAGTATTGGTTGTTTCTAGATCTGTGTGGACATCAGATTTCTGATTAAAATCTTCTTAAGCTTCAAAGGAAGCTGAAAGCAAAGCATTGAAACTTTGGTGGTTTGGCCATTCTCTGTTACGCTGTACCGGAGTTACAGTGCAGATTTATATACTTTATTCTGTAGTTATCTACAGGGTAAAAACACATTGTTTCCCCTAGTTCTTAAAACCAAGCAAACCAGCCTCAAACCCCACCACAAAAAAACCAACTTGCCATCCCTGTTGAACTCCGTAGTCTGGTCTGCACTAACTACTCTCTTTTATTTAATTGTTGTCGTTGTTCTGATCAGTTATTTACTGAGTTTTCTATGGAAACAAGGTCTGTGTGAGTGCTGTGTGTACGTCTTGCTACATGGTTGAAAATAGCCAGTGGGTTTCCAACTAAGTTGGACAGTTGCTACATGTTTTGTAGAAATGTTGACAGTGTAGGTAGTTGTTATTGGTGTAACACTTGATGGTATCGGATGCTGGAGATGTCATGTCTTTCAACTCTGGGCTTTCCATGGCGCTTGCGTTTATTCTTTATGTAAGCATCAGTACAGCCTTTTGGGGGTAGGCTATAGCTTGGGGTCTGCTGATGAAAGACTCTAGAAAACAGATGTAGTTTTACTGAAGAATTGTTCGAATTCCTTAGCTTGCAAAATGGCAAAACCACTCACTATGTCACCTCTCCTCACAATTGGAAAGTACCCTCTGAAAGAAGCTGCTGGTTACAGTGAGGGCCAGGAAGCTAAAAAGGAGTTCTAACCACCTCAATATCTTATCTCTCAAACTTGTTTTCTCCTATAGGTATTGAAGAGTTTTCTCTTGAAGTATCTTGAGAGTTGATTATATCAAAGTTGCGCACAAGAAATCTTGTATGGTACAAGACAGCTCTTACAGCCATGTCTGGGGTCTGCCCTGTGGCTGCTGCAGAGTTCAAACCTTCAACCTATGTTCTGCTGAGTGGAGTAACCACATCAAGGTGCATGTAGATCACACGCAGAGTGTGGCTGGCAGAAAGCTAACCAGGCGAATGCTCTGTGGTCAGGGCAGCCTGCAGCTTAGTGCAAGCTGTAAGACCTGCCTGCAAAGCTGGAACAAGGGTGTTGTCTTGAACAGACCTCCAAAGCGCTGCTGGCAAACTGGAAAGAGCTCCTGGGCCTTCACCCGTTTGATTTACACTTAAACATCTTAGTATAAATTTACCTTCATGATCCATCTACACTGAGCTGGATGAGAACCAAAGCAGCTGAGGTGCTAGCACATGCTGCACTTTCTGTGGACCGTAGAGTGGGAGATGGGATAGCGTTTGGGACAAGGGTGCAGCAAACCTGAGCCTTAAGTGTCTCTGCTCTTGGAGTCTTTGATCAGACACTGAATTAACATTATTAGTAGCCTAGTTCACCTTCTCATGTCCTGAGGTCTCACCAGAACAACTCAGTAGGCTTCTGCTACTGAGTGCAAGCGTAGAGAAATTACTTTTGAGACAACACATGGGATCTGTAGTTTCACCTCCTGAAACCATGTTATGGCAGAACTTCAAGGAGAAACAACAGTTTTAAACCACTTAATTCCTTAATTCCCATTTTCTGTTGTACCTACAAACTGCCAAAAAGGCAAAGACAACAAAATGGCAGGCTGATACGTTATCCTAGTGTGAATTTCTAGGCAATGGAAAGGAGACTTTTGTATTTGGTCTGCTGACACTTTTCCTTAAGGGTCTTAAAAGTCCTCACTGGGAGTCAGACTCTTCTGATGGCTGGCTTATGTAGGGCCTACTGATACAGTTTTGCCCATTTTTGCTAAGATTATAACTTGGAAATTTGTCCTGAATGGAAGCAACTTTCTCAAAACCTCATGGCCAATGTATAAGGGAGTTGGGGATGGGAGGAGGTTTCTGAACCTGACCTAGCATTGTGCTGCTTCATGCCTTGGTGAGGGAAAAGCTTTCAAGCATCTCCCCCAGAAAAACTGGCATGTATAGCTAGTGTAGCTTTACGATAGCCTGTTTTGAACTGCCTGATGGTGCTGTCTACCTGATTAACTCTTCTGTAGCAGTCAGCAGGATAGTGCGGTTCCTGTGGCTCAGCCATTTGGCATTGGTCACTGGAGGAGGCTGTTTTGGCTGCAAACGAGCAGGCAGAGAGCTGCAGGCAGGTTGTGGAGAGTCAGCAGGAGCAGTAAACCCTGCAGAGAAGATGGTAAAGACACCCAGAGGGCGGTCAAGGCTCAGCCGCCTGTTTGCTCAGCTCATGAGACTGGCTCTGTGAGGGTTTATTGCTTGAGCTGAACCCTGAGCCTTGGTTCAACATAGTTATTTCTTGATTTGATGGGAGGATAAAAGCCTGACATATGGTCTTTTATTGACCAAAAATTGCAGTTTATCTGATTCAATACCTGGGTTATCTCTCTGCTGAGGCAAAAATGGCAGTTGCCTAAGGCAACCAATATGTTCAGTGTGATCACAGGTTGTGACTGGTAAACCTCTGTAAGCTTGACTGATACGACATAAAAAGTTGTGTTGCCTTTTTCAGTGCTGTGGTGGTTGCAGATACGCATGCGTTTTGCTGATATTATCCTGCTTCCCCAGTGCATGTTAAGAACATCTGTGATCTCCTAACAAATGAGATGCTGAGTGGGATCCAGCTTTTCCTTTTGTAAAAATAGTGCTAATATTGGTTTCTGCTGTATTGGAATTTGTCCTGGATATGCAGATCGGGCTGGATATTGTAAAAGCTGTAATCTTTTCTTCCTTTAACTACTACAGCTGAAGGTCAAAGGTGATGAGGGTGAGAAGCACTATGCAAACCAACTGTGTGCCCTTCCTGGGGAGCAAAGCACCCCGTTTGGAGAGATGGGGGGAAACAGTTAATTCATGTCTCAGGGATGTGGAATTGCACCCAGGCAAAGCACTTGGTTTTCCGTGTTTACTCTAAGTTGGTCTTCCAGTTTCTTGTAAAAATAAGGCCAGTTTTGGGTACTAGGGGCTCTTTGGAGGTTGGGGTTCATTCTGTCGGTTCTTTGCCTGGAGGTGGTCATTCCTGAGGTGATGAACTGTGCTTATAAAATGGGGTGATTTGAACCTGCCATTTATATTTAATGCTGTACTTGTAGTTATTTTTAGTGATAGTTGGGGAAAAGGAGACTTTCTGTAAATGCCTAAGCAGCTGGTACAAAGAGACACAAAAGATGGTTCTTGGGTACTATGCAGGAAAAAGGCCCAAATTTGAAATACAAGTATCCTGTGTCCCCCTTTTTTTTTTAATTGCTGGTTGAGGCTGAAGTTTTACCCACAGCCCCTAGCAGCTTCATGACGACCTGTGGAACTGGTTTCCCCAGTCTTGAAAGCAAACCCAGTGTTTGGTATTAGGGAAATCGGCCTGCGCTGAGCATCAGCAGCACCCTGACACTGGCCCCATGTGTCCTTGCTCAGTCTGGAGGCACGGACACTGGAGCCTAAGCCATCGGGGAGCAAAGTCTCAAGCTGTTTTCCCAATTTGGCTTAGCCAAAAAGCCCCAGTGAATGGGGCAGACAGTGGTGATCTTCAGCCTCAGAAATTATGTTCCTGAAAGAGTGCATTTGGTTAAACTACTTGCCTAGAAGTGTTACTGCAGACACGGGAAACTCCACGTACGGCAAAGCAGCCTTGCTACCTTTGTATGGGGTGGGAAGGGAGAGGAGGTGGGTGGTGGGATTTAGAATAGGGACATACTTTTCTGTCTCTTCTTAGGCTGGGTGACCTTGGTGTAGGTGAAGGCTCTTTATTAGTCTGAAAGACTTTTAGAGTTGTATCTCATCCAAAAGATCTGAGGGAAGGGATTATTTTCTGAATAATACTATGTATTTCAAAAGTAACAGATACATGTCATTAAATGCAAAATTGCAGATTCAGAGATGTACTCTGAATCAAAAGCTGTGATTAAGCACTGGAAGTACTGTACTTAATTGCTGGGGATGCTGATAGAGGAAACCAGTATATAAAACTTACTTTGCACTTCAAGAAACCTACAAAACGAGGGGGAAGAGGAGTGGGTCTTCCTAACTTTCCTTTCACCTAATGCATTATCAGATCCTCTCGTCTGTCGCCTTCCCTAAGCTAGTGTTCCTCACGCTGTTTGTCCTCCCTAGTGTACTAGCTTTATGTCAGAAAACTCTATTTACAGGCTGATTTTACTGTAGCAAAATGGACTTGCGTTATGTTCTGCTGCATTTTAGCTGACTGGGAAGGTTTTGTTACGATGCATGTTACCACTGAGCCATTGCTTCCGAGTGTGTGCCGTCAATAAAGCTCATCTATGGTGCCCAAGCAAAGCTGATGAGGGGCTGGCCCTGAACCATGATGGGAGCTCCCACAGGGGCCTCACACCGTAACAGTCATGTTGGCTGTGCTTGCAAGCTGTGTCCTCTGGCATTTACCACCTTCTCTTAGCAGTAAATATAAATGGAGCTGTGCTCTGACTTTATATGAGGAAAAGAATTGGAATATAGTTTGAAATTGGGAATAAACTGGCATATTCTAATGAGTTACTACAACCTTCACTAGTCTCAAGCGCAGCAAATGTAGGCTATAGACTTGCATCCCTGGGAGGTAGATACAAAAAAGATACAATAAGAGAAGGAAAACATTTTACTTCTGGTTTTGTTTATTAGTATTTTGTACATCTGTTCAGTTATATAATTGTGCATGCCAATGCCAGTTTGTAGGGTTTTGTTATTTTTATTTAGCTCCCAAAGGCTTGGAAACTTCATTATTGTTAATCTGTCAGGACTAGAAAGAAAAACATTTTGTCCCATTAGGCTGTTTCAGGCTTCTGTGCAGATTTTAACTTGCTTTTAAAGATATGAAGAGCTGTGAGTATCAGACTGCCTGAAAGGTGAGAAATAAGCACAACGCAGAGATGACTCAAGCTCTGTACATATCTCGGAGCTGTTGCTTGTTTCCATTAACTTCTGACTGAAGTGATAGTGCTTGAAAGCATCCCCACCCCTTCACTTGACAAGATGGATGGTCTCTTTCCTCACTTGATGGCAGAAATATTCCTTTCTTTGATTAAACAGGCATTGTAAAATATACTGAAAGCAAAGGTGGTCTCCTTATATTTCAAGGACCAGTTTTCAGATAAATAAGCTTAGTAGGGTCTCAGATTTTTTTGGAGACCCAAAATAGATTGAGTTGAAGAGTGTTAAGCTTGTGGCATGTACCTAAATGTTATGCAAAATAGCCTCACAAACTGAGTATTAATTTGACTGTAGTATAATCCAATGCATCTCATAAATGCCAACAAAGGGTGATGCAGGGAATATTCTTAAAGCAAATAAGATGAGTGTGATCCTCATCTCTGTGCTCTCTCATGCTGTTAATAAAGTGATACTGTCCTTGTTACAGAAGATAATCCTGTTTGTGTTTGAAGACGGGTTGTAAAGGACAAAGCCTGAGATGCTTCAACAATTTGGAGCATTGTTGCTATGTCCAAACAATGGATTTCTGTGTTAATCCAGAGTAAAAATCACCAGTCTTACCTTAATCAAAGATATTTTTGAAAGTCTGTGTACTATCGAGAATTAATTTTGACAGTGTTCTTATTTAATTTTTTTATTGTGATATTTAAAGCCAGTTGAAGGCCACTGTGGAGTCTTAGGCAGATAAAGATGCTCAAAGCACAGAAGTCTAATGGATACAATTATCATTGTAGTGTTTTTCGCAGTAGTTATTGAGGCTATTCAAAATGTTAATTGGACACTAAGTTTCAGCTGTAGAGAAATGTCTACTGAATGTTTGGGTCATGTTCAAAATATGCCAGATCCTGAGAGAATATTGGTTGCTATGCTTCACAGCACATTGTGCTGAAGATCTGTTATCTGGTGAAGGAAATGCAAAAAACCATGATACACAGTGATGCCAACTACCAACTGGAATGCTTGATAGTTTTAATTAGGCATTTAGATTAACATTTCTTTTTCCTTCCATGTAGTTCAGTTTGTGCTGGTAGGCAGGAGATGAATCAGGGATGGGGGAAGTAGAGCTGTTGTCATAGAGGTAAGAAACAGAGTGCAGTGAGTTTTTGTATGTGTATATAAATGGGAAAGATGGGATACCTGTTGCTTAATCCTCTGGCCTCCCATTGATGTCTTTGTGGCAGAAATTAGATTTATATTCAATACATAGTTACGGTCTAAAAAAATACAGTAAATCCAGAAGACTGTTCAAAGTTTCACGCATGTGGAAATAAGAGGATTAAACGAATTCAATACTGTATTTTTTTTGCTGTAGTTGAAAAAACATACCTTCTTAAGCAGAAATACTGCTTGAAAAACCAAAAGAAGACAGGCAATTTTCTTTCAGCATCCAGCCTCCTGGAAAAGCGTTTTGCTTCATAATAGACAAGAAGTGCTAGGCAAAATAACTTTAATGAGAAGGGAAGGAGTCACATATGTGGGAGCTGTATTTGTCTAAGCTCAAGTGATAAAATGTGATTAACTTAGACTGGAGCAACTGTCACTTACAATAGAAGACCACTGAGTGGGAAGCAAGCAATTCTTTTCGCATTTACTTGGAGGTGTCTGGTCCCAGGACTATGAGAGTTATGTTCATTTGTAAGATGTGCTACTGTTAGTAAAGTGTGTAATTGCTCTCCCTGCTCTGTTGTGCATTCCAAAACACTGCCTCAGAGTCCTGAGACATCGTGGACAGTAGAGCTATGCTGAGGGGTTCTGAAGATGCTCTAGAAAGTGACTTGTTTGTTTGTTTGTTCCATTTTATATATGGAAGCAGATTATAAGAACCATGGCGCTGTCGGATTGAAGGTCGGCATCACAGAATCATCGAATAGTTGGGGTTGGAAAGGACCTTAAGGTCATCAAGTT
>JANHGB010011741.1:7113-19351 GCA_026283785.1 Coracopsis vasa | reverse complement strand
TAGTTAGGGTTGGAAAGGACCTTAAGGTCATCAAGTTCCAACTGCCCTGCCATGGGCAGGGACGCCTCACCCTAGACCATGTCGCCTAAGGCTCTATCCAACCTGGCCTTGAACACTGCCAGGGATGGAGCTTTACCCCTTGGCACCACCATTCCCCAGTGGGTAGGGAAGCAGAAAGGTACAGTAACTGCTGTGGCCTGCTGCAAGCTTGTTTATGCATAGACCCAAATGGGTGACCTGCTCACCCCTGAGTGTATAATGCTGTTCTGGGAGAAGTCAGTTAATGCACCTTCTCTCAGGTGAGCTTCTTTCTCTTGGTTGAGGCCACACAATTTTTGATTTATGTATTAAAGCAGGGAGGTGTGTAACAGCAGGTAATGCAGCAGGAGATGCGCTTGCCCCTGCTGCAACCACCATCAGCCGTGGAGGGACCCGTTTCTTCTCTTCAGAAATACATTACTAAAAATCTTTATTTGTAAAATTGAATTTTGTACTTAATGATCTAATCAGTATTTCAGAGGAATAGGAACTTTCTTGCTTGGTATTTTTTTTTCGCCTTTCCGATAGAGGAGGACTCCTCTGTGTTTTAAATCTTTCTTTCCTAGCTGCTGTGCTGATTACTCTTGTATTCTGTAGGGCATTTTATTTCAACAGTCTGAGAACTGCAGAGATTGGATTTGTTAATCTTTGCATGGTAAATAAAATATGTCCTAACCAGATAAGTTTATCCCTGTTTAAAGTACACACAAGGGGTGTGTGTGTATATATATGTCTCCAAAGAAGACAAAGATAAAGGAAGTATGGTGATTTAACTGATTCCAAACCCACTATTTAAACTTGTACAGTAGGTGGTATGATCATATTTTGTGGCTATTTGAGTCTGTGGAGTAAGGGATCTCCTTTTTCTCAGATGGAATACTACCCCTACCATTAACATGCACAATCTAATGGGAAAAAGTTGGGTATTATAAGGTGATTGATGGGTAAAGGGAAGGAAAATTGTATTAGTGTCATGATCTTGTCAGAAGAAGCCCAATGTAAAGACAGAAGGTTCTAGGTGCTTCACTAGTTATTTTTATTTGTGGGTGTTTGTATATAAGATACAGTAAAACTTACTGGTTATACATAGATGTAGTATTATATGAAGTTACTTTTTTTTATTAAGCTGTTGTGTCTCGTATTAAGAATACTATTTTCTTTCTTTCTGTTCTCTTACTCTGTCATGCTTTCAAGTTTTGCTTGCTGTGTGTGTAAAAGTGATCGGATGTTATCATTCTACTGTATTGTACAATGCATTTAGAAATTTGAAAGCAAGATATAGCATATTTTAAGGGGCTGTATTATATTAGGAGACAGTCTTGTGGAGCTGGAGGATAATTTTGAGACTCAGTTGAAGGATAATGTGTCTATTTGTTATGAAGTTTCTGTTCACTGCTCATTATTAAGATACATGACGGGGAGTTTTTTTCTCTTTCAGTGGTAGTATCTTTGGGCAGTGTTGGCTGAAGGTGGGAAATACCTCCTTCAGCATACCTTCAGGGAGGGTGGTGTAGGAATAGAAAGTTCCTAGTTATAAGGAAAGAAAACCAAGATTTTTGGTGGTGGGACAAGAACCAGCTAGAGAAGGGCTGAAGAATTGGATCGGAACCCTGAAGTACTTGCCAGGGGACTGGAGAATATGAGGTAGGGTTAGGCTTTATCAGGTTTTGTTTAGCTAATAGGCTTGGAGAATCCTGCAGGCTAAATCACTAATTATGTGGACACCTTAGTGCTGCATGTCCCTGAGTGGGGAGCTTGGATGCACCCCTGGGAGCATTCTCATGCAGAGCCAAACAGCAGCCAGGGGAACGCCTGCTGGCACTGGGGTGGCAACAGTCAGGGCTTGGAGCTGCCCAGGACCTAAAGGTGCTTCAAACATCTCTCCAGTGTCTTTGAGAACCAAGAGGGTGGTGCTCAGAAAGGAAAGGGCCTGACCCTGCCATCTCCATGACACTGCAATGCTGATGCTGTGCAGTCGTGTCTGCACAGAGCTGGGAATTGCCAGCTCACTGCCCTTGTGAAGTCACTGGCACTCATTAATAACACCCTGGTCAGCTAGTTCAAAAACTATATGGGCTTTACTGCACTACAAAATAGTCTTTGTATTAGTAAATACTCTCACTGTGGATGAATGGTTAACTTTATTTTTCCCTGAGTACAGTAGAAGCCTCTTCAATGAATAATGCAACATGTTTGAAGGTTGGGAGAAAGATCTTTTGAAGATGAATGATATTTAATTATGGTGTTTGTCGTGCATAACAGCAGCTATCTGTACTCATCTTTTATTGCAGAATTGTATTTCAGGTGGATCTCATGGTGAAATAAGAGTGGGTTTTGGTTTTCTTTTCAAGAGGAAGTGTGTAGAAAAATGAATTCAGTTTTGTTTCTGTGAGATTCCCGAGAACCTCTCTACTAGAAAGGTGCAGTTGAACATGCTGACAGCATCCAGGAGTGGAGACCTTACAGGAGTAGGCAGGAATTCCCAAGTCTGTAGATTGGAATAAATCTAAATAAATCTGTAGATTGGAATAAATCTGCCCTTTATTGCAGGTCTTGCTCTGGCTGCCAGGACACCATTTGTTCTAGAAATACTATTAAAGCAAATGTTGGCTTTGGTGCTTGTCCTGCGCTTGTGCGTGTTGTTTCTTAGTATGTCCTGATGCTGCTGTGGAGGTATTTTATCCTTGGCAAGTGATTTGCAAATCTTTTGCTGCCGCTTGTTGATCGTGTTGAATTGAGAGCAGATTAGTGATTGTTTCTCCAGTGGCAGGTTGGCCTCTTAATAACCGTTACCCAGCTTTCGTATGCCTCTCTAAATATCATGTGCTCAGATGACTCCAAAGGAACAATCTGGGTAGTGTGCAAAAGTCTAAATATAGCAACAATAATCCCTAGCTTTCTTCATTTCAGTCAGCAGAAGAAATTGCTGAATACGCTTCCGTTTGTGCAGAGTATACACTGAGATAAGTCGATGTTGACATCTGTTTCAGTGTTGATTTCTGATGTCTCTCTGGTACTTTTGGAAGGGGACAAATTCTTTTTCTGCAGAAATCTCTGAACGTGTCTTTGGTCTCTGGTAGTGGGTTGGGTTTCTTCCCATTGCGCTAGAAAATTACACAGTTTTCAGCCCCTTTCAAACTACCAACTTTCTGCTCCACTGAGGTTACTTCTGGCTCCAATCCCAGTATTTTTTGGGAACAATAGATTCTATTTTAGCCTATACAGATTTAACTGCTGTGAATAAGGTTGACAATTGTCTTTCTTTGTGTCTGAGAATGCCACCAGCTGTTTTGAATGCATTTAAATTGCCACACCATGCTAAACTCACTTGTCAAATCAGGAGCTATAATGCCAAGTATCAGGCACCTGGTAATCTGTCCATGGCATTTATTGTAAAACATAATTTTTGCTGCATGTGATTGTTTCTTCTACTACCCCTTCAGCCTTGGTTCTCTGCACTGGGTGGCATTATTAGTCATACCAAGAGACTTCTATACCAAAGCTGCATTTTGAGGAAAATGCATTTCAAATAGCAAGAAAAGCTATTGAAAGAGAAGCTGGTGGGCTTTTTTGTGTGTTGTTTTTTGTTTGGTTGGTTGGGGTTTTTTCTCCCTCTACCCGCATAAGCTCAGGCACTTAAGGTGGAAATCATCCTACCATTTGCTGACAACCTGCTGTGTAAGTGTCTAGGCTTGGCTTTATTGTCCACAAAGAGGAACAGACATCTCATACTAATGTAAACAACTAAAACAGGTCAGATGAATCATGCCCCCAGATGTCCTCTTTCTATTTGCTTATAAAGTCTGGGTGATTAGCTCAGACTTAGCTGTCTGCACCATAGACATCTGACTAGGTCTCACCTCTGGGGACCATACTCATAGCAGCAGTTACATGTGACTATAGATGCATGTGGACACCTCAGAAGATTAAACGTACTTGGTTTTTTGATGCACAGCCACTGCAGGTGGCAAGGTGGAGGTGCTCTGGGCTTGGCTTCTTGAAGTGAAAGGCAGACCCAAGTGGATTTCTCCAAGGAAGAGACAGATCAGTGTTTGATGTCCACAGTTACATAGCACTAAGCTGTGGTGTACCATCTCTTTTTCATTATTACTTTCCTAACCTGTAAGATACAACTTTATAATTTCTTTTTTGTTTCTCCAGAAACGTTGGTTTAAGCAGGACCTCTCCTCCCTATCCTCTTCTCTTTCTCTCTCCATATTGTCTCTACAGTCTTGCTGTGGCAATATGTTGATATGAATTTAAAATAATGATGATTTTTGCTGCACAGGTGCCCCTGTGGCGTAGCACACTGGCGTGTGAAGGTGGAGGTTGCTTACTGTGGTAAAGCCAGGAGAGGGGTACTTGGGAAAGCTGACTTTTCATTCTTTGCTTGAGAAGTTTGCTCTCGTTAATTTTCCAAATTGTTAACCTGTTGAATTCTGCCGGTTTTTCTGTCCAGTCCACATACAGCTTTGCTTAATGTTTATTTACAGTCTTACCAAGGGGCTCATGAATGCAGACTTCCGGTTTCAGTCACTGCCTTAGTGCGTATTTCACATTTGTGCAACTGTAAGTATAGTTCCTGAAAACAAGTTGTTCCTTAATGTAGCAGGACACAGGGGCACACTAATACTTCATTACTTCCTGATACATATTTTTGCATATCATGACACAATTTAAGTTTTCCAGTAGTCTGTGAGGAATGGGAAGGCTTATATACAAGTTACTGCAATCATTTGGTTCTTGTGTTGACTTTGATCTTGTTGAGAGCTGTCGGGCATTGCAAGTGCCTTTGATCATGCCATGCAGGATCCATTCCATCAGTGCTACTTAGGTGTGTTTGTGCTGGGCTACCCCATCTTCTGTGGGCCTCTGCGGACACAACTGACTCTCCTTGGAACTCTTCTTACAATACTTGATGTTCACGCTGCCAGTCTGTAGGTATTGTAATGTGCCTGGATGTCTTTGTGAGTAAAGACCTGAACACCTGGGCAAAAATAATTAAGCACTTTGACCTATACTACATGAAAAATAGATGTTTTCAATGGCATAATATTTAGCTGAACTTTGAATAGTTTGCTTGAGAAATACCATAGGTTTTTGTGCAGGGGTGTGCATGTATGTGCATATAGAATATATGTAAAGTACTGTGATATCTTCTTAATCCAGTTTTGCGTTAAATACTATGACTTCTTTTTATACCTTAAATTTGGGAAAGATAATTTCGGAGTTGGCTGTTGCTCTCAAGTAGGATTAATGAACACCATACAAATGTTTTGATGGATCAGATTTAAGGTAGCTGCCATTTTTCTGCAACCTTTTCTTTTTCAGGCTCAGGATTGCTGAAACTTCATTGGCTTGCATATAGCTAATATTTTAACATCTTCAAAGATAAGGTCTAGGAAAGTAATTTTGATAATAGAAGTAAAAGGTTGGGTTTGGAGGCATGTTTCTATGGCAAAGAGTCATAGTATTTCTTGCCTGTAGGCCCTTCCTGCAGATCTGCCATTTAATGTTCTCCCAGAGGAAAAGTAATGGATATAAAACTCCTGCAGCAGGGTATAATTTTTCTTTAAGCTATTCCTAAAAATTACCAATATATGAGTGACTTTGAATTAATTTTCTACTTGTGGATTTGTGGTAATAAAGCTGTATATAATGTTTTTCCCCTTGCCTTGCATATGTGTGTTTTCATACATCTACAGTTTGCTATAATGACTTTTTAAGAATAAATTAGCAGATTGACTTCTGTCAGGTTATAGGGGCTTCACAATACCTGCTGCAGCAGAGGGATATTGTGGATAAGGCATTAGCTCTTATCTGTGGAAGTGTGTACACTCTCTGTCACACTTGCAAAGATTAGCTTGGGGCTAATTTAAGTTGACAGCTGTACAAAAGGGATTAGTACTGTCACTGCTGAACTCTTGCTGTTAACTTTCACACATGCTAAATATGAGAGATAATTTTTTTTAAAGCTTGGACCAGTTTTGCATAAGCCATTTATCTTGATTTCTCTTAACCCTGAAAGAGCTGAGACTGCGGTCTACAGCATCACAGCCTAATGGCATGGGATTTACTGAAATATTTTAAACATGTAACTTGCTTCGTTGTAAGCATAAGGAGAGCTTTTATTTGCATATAATTGGTATTGTTCTAAGGAAGAAAGGGTTTATTTGGATGTGCTTTCAAAAGTAGAACTTTAGGAAGGAAATTGAAGGGGGGGAAAGTGGCATTTTGTTTTTGTGATGCATCCGTGCCATGTGTGAACATTCATTTGTGCATTCTACAGTACAACTAAAATATTTTAATTCAGATCGAGGATTTGGTTGAGTGGTTTTGAGTGTTTAGTAGTAGTTGATGTAGTAATAATAGCAATGTTGATCTTGTAGGCAAAGTTAATATTTCAGAGGCCTGGATGCCCCTTGCTGTAGAGATTAGGGGCAGGCTGCTGTCCCTGACCTTTCCTCATTTTAACTAGTGTGATTTGTGTATTTCTGTCACACAGCTGTGTGGGAACAGCTGGACCTCATATACAACCATTCTTTCTTCTGTCAGACCTCTGTATCATCTGTGTCCTATTTATGAGGGATGCTTGTGTTCAAGGCTGTCTTCAGCCTCACGTGAACAAGGAATTGTACAGCTCATGGGAACAGGCATGAAGTGGCTAATTTCCCTGTACTAGAGGGAAAGGAACAGCAGAACTTGGGTTCTTGTCTTGAATGTCAGTCCTACTGGGTAAAACGAAGTCAAAGAAATATTCACAGTCTAATAAACCGTAATGAAGTATATTCCTGTAGGAAGGTTCTTTTTCACACCTATTTTGTTTTTTAATGCTTTCCACTTCAACTTGAAGCTCTAACCTTCTCATACCACCCAAAGCTAGTAAGCATTCTTTGTTTTATCAACAAAATCTAGAAAAATCTAGTGGTGTATGAAAATATTAATGTTTTTGTGCAAATATACTCATCTGAAGGCCGACTTCCCCAAACTGAATATGATCCATTCATGTAAGAAGCATAATTTGAAGAACTTCCGAGGCAACTTTTTCTGTATGCTATGGAAATAAGTTCATACCCAGATTAGCAGGATTTGAAAATTTAGCTATTAAGAAGGAGAAGAAAAAGGTGTAAGACTGTGATAGTGGTAGTTGGATTAGAAGGAGCTGGTCAACAGAGTGGTTTTTCTGCATTATCATCTTTCTTAGTTTTTTCAGCAAGTTTTGAACAGACAGCCAGACAAAGTTGCTTTAAATAGGATGATGAGCAGTCTGACCTGGATGTCTCTGTAATTTCACTTTGTTTTGTGGGAAATAAATGCTGGTTCTCTTACAGTGTCAAGTCTGTCTTTACAAACTCTTCTTACCCCCTCCTGATAGGGAAGGAGTGAGGTAGAAGGAGTGAGGAGTGAGATAGAGTGAGGAGTGAGGCAGAAGGAGTGAGGAGTGAGATAGAGTGAGGAGTAACTACTGAAGGAGGGAGGAAGAAGAATTTGGCAACTAGTACTGTCAGCTGTGGCTGAGATTGCTCAGCCTGAAGTAAGATTATGCTTAACCATGTTTGTGTCCCACCAGTCTGGCTCAGCATCTGCTCTGGGTCACTGCCCATTGTTTCTCTGATGTAATATCTGCGTGCTAATTATCTAAAAGCCTCTCATCCCCATGTAGTGATCACAGAGCTTGCTCCATTGTTGTGACCCACAGCTGTCTTGTTCCTTGTAGTCGCTTAGCACTTCATCTCTTTTGGGAAGTGTAGCTGGATGCTGTGCCACACAATAGTATTTTGGGAAGTCCATGGAAATAACATCAGAGTGGACTTCCCTTCCAAGATGTCATTGACTTCAGCCCAAAGACAAGCTGCGTTAGCAATTTATGTTCATTTATAGTGAACTTGTGGCAGAATTTTTTAGAACTTGTGTTGGTTTTGAGTTCTTTAATGTATTTTAGATTTTGAGCATAAATGGTATTTTGCTCTGGGCCTTGCCTATTTTAGTCCCAAAATTAGACCTTATCAGCTAGGCAGGTGTAGTAGCTTCTAGCTCGGCCCAGTATACCAGTGCGATTACTGGCAGGAGAAAACGTATTTTCACACTCAGTCATCGCAAGACTAATCTTTATGGCTAAACATTCATTTCCTCCTTGGTTAATAAAGTGAAGGGTTTATTCAGCCCCATGGATTTAGACAACTGATTCAGGGATGACTTCAGTTTCTGCCCTCAGTGGACAGTAGTAGTGGGTGGTTTTGTTTTGATGTGAGCAGTACGACAGAGTAATAAATGAATGAAACTGTTCAGGCTGCTTGAAAAGCTGCCTTTCATCTGCAGGAGGAGATGAACAGCTAGGAGGAAATCTCTTTCAAGTCGATTCCCAGGGCAGAAATAAATCTTGTGTGAGTGAAGGGGAGAAAAAGCCACCTACCTGGAAATCTAAGACTATAAATGAGATGTCACAGAAAAAGTCAGTGGCATCCACTCACATACTAATCCATTAAAGGGGGGGAAAAGGGACATGGGAGGAGGAATAAGAGCCAGCAATATATCATTTTAAGACTGCTGAAATTATGTTCCTACAGTTTTGCATTATATTGTGTATAGGTATGGTATTCATTTGTCTGGGTTACTTCTGTGTTATTAGTTGGGTTGGATGCAAGCTGGTGTCATACTCATGGTTGCAGGCTAGCACAAGTGTACCACAGCTGGAATGAGGAGAGGGGCTGGTGATACCTTCTCTGAGGCTGGAGCCTGCCAGGCCTGATGAATTGATTTATTCAGTGTCAAAACAACTACACGTGCCCACTGCTACTCTGAACCCCCAGCCCTAAACCAGTACTTCTTGTGCACACTGCTGTTGTGTGAAATACACAATTTCTGTCTGGCTATCTGTTCAAAACATGCTGGAAAAACTAAGCAAGAAAATAATGCAGACAAACCATTCTCTGTTGACCAGTGTCCTTCTAGTCTGGTTTCCACTATCACAGTCTTACACCTTCTTCTCCTCCTTAATAACTAAATTTCCAAATCCTGCTTGTAGGATTTGCAATAGACAACAAACTGTCCGTGGATATATCAGGGTTTTTTCTACCTTCTTTTTACTAACCCTTAGAAACCTAACCTTTTAGAAACATTTGCAGTTATTTCCATGTTCAAGTGTCACACCTGGTGGGCTGCACAGATAACACACACAGCCTCAGCCTTAATCTACATGGTACAAGCACAGGCTGCACAGACATTTGCTCTGGAAGTGTTTGCGTCAGGATGTCTTGACCCTCGTAACAGGTCTTACAGAGGAAGTGGAACTGGGAATGCTGTCTGCTACTGCGAAGAAGAACTTCGCCTTGGTAGGGGAGAAGCAGATAGATTTTGGGGTGTCCTATGGTTACAGGTGTTTGTCAGTTACCCTACAGCTCAACTAAACTGAGGGGGTAGGTCAGGCTCTCTGTTTTTACAGGTTTTGTTTCTTAGCTTGGGTAGGTCTACAGTGTGTGTGCGGCCAGTTCCCACACTTACCCTGCTGTAACATAGCTCCCCAAGCTCTTGTAGCTCTCCTAGTCATTACATTTCAAAAAGTACTTCGCGCGCACACTGCGATTGTGCATGATTTCTGCTGAGCTCTTTGCCTTTACCTGTTACTTTTCTCTAGGTATGTTACATAGAAAATATTGTAGACTTGTGAGTTTAAACAGTACAAGTACTTGGATCACTGCTTGAAATTTTTTCAGAATTGGAGACCTAGACCTAGGTAAAACTCTTTTTCCTCATATAGCACAGCTTTGAGCTTTTGCTGAAGCAAATACAGTTTCATTTAATCACTAAGAGTACCATATAGGGAGGAGTAGAACAACCAACAAGTATATGTACTGATATCTACTGATACCTATGTGAAAAAAAGAGGACTGAATAAAAATACTTTAAAAAGACTTGAGCTGGTTTTGGAGGCTTTTTGGTTTGTTTGGTTTTTGAGGTTTTTTTGTCAGGAAGCTGTTATCAAAACCTGTTTTGGATTTGTTCAACTGGCCTGTTCTGGTTCTTGTAAGATAAACTTAGTATTTTGTAATCAGTGACCTTGGCAGAGGAGTTTCAGAGCTCTGCTTGATGAATGAAGAATAGAAGCACAGTGTGACCTACATTTCTATTCAGTCTGATGGGATTTGGGGTCTCGCGAGATACCAGCAGAATGCTAATTGTGAGCCAAACAAACTAGCTGGCTTCTATCTGGAAGATTTGCTTTAAGCTGAGGACATGTTTGAGATTAGTCTCATGAAGTATTGAAGTGTCCATCAAGGCTGATGCAAGTAACTCGAGGTGTGACCAAGCCTCACCACCTCACTGTGCAGGCTTCAGGAAGCTCCTGTTTGCAAAGTAGGGTGTATATTTTTACTAGCATTACTATACCATGAACTAAACCTTAGGATTATATATTTATTACTGAGCAATGTGTTTGACACAACAGAGACAGCTAATTCTGTAAAAAGAGGAGCTTCTGATCCAAATTGGATACGTTATTTGGATTGAACTTTGTGAAAGATTGAGAACGACATGAATGGATAACGGGAGAGAGGGGAGAAGGGATGGAAAGGAGTTGATCATGAATAGGTCTAATCAAACAGTTCCTTGAGGAATTATGGGGAGAGAAAACAAAAGCAAAAGTTTCCTTGAAAACATGTCTCTGAATAAAAGCTAGGAAATTATATAGGCCTCAGTCTTTTTTTAATTCCTTTTTCTCTGCATATTATTATTGTTATATTTATATAATGTAATGATATATATTAATTATTATTATTACTATTATTATTAGCATCCATGGTCAACTGGAACTGAGGACAACTGTATGATTAGAAGATTTTTTGGTAGGGGAGGGTTGTTTTTAACTGTGTGTGAGAAGGTGGTGCTTTATCTCCTCTTATTTACTTTACTGGAGGATAACATTTTGAGGCAGACAGAAAAGGAGATATGAAGGGAAACTGAAAATCTTAGGAAGCTGAGGCACTTCCTCTGTGAAGGAGGGGAGTGGTAGATTTTCCATCAAAATGTTCATAGGTCTAATTAAGAGTTACCTTTTGGAGATATGAATATCTTGTTAGTTCTGCTTTGTTATTTGTATAAGCAGCTTAGATGTGGTTTTTGTCCTGATAAGTTAAAGTCTGGGAGAGCAAGGAGGAAAGACAACAGTGAAATCAGCATTGGAAAGCTGTTTGAAAGAATTGCCTCGAGGAGGGACTTAAAAAGCTGCAGAGAGAAAAGGATTTCAAAAGGCACCAAAGACAGATTTTACAGCTGAGTAGAAGGTGTTACCAGCTTCTGTGCTTGGCATCAAGCACCAACACGTAGCTCCAACTTTGAGATTAAAAATCACAGGGCTTCGCTGCAGCCCTCTTCCAAAGTTTGGCTATGAGATGGGATGCGAGAATAGAAGAGTGGAGGGTCTAGATGACAAAGGCTGTCTGATGTAGGCACTCTTCTACTCACTTCTCATCTCACAGCACCTGTAAGCACTGTTTTGACAGTATGATTAGTTCAAGTCTTAACAAGGATTTCCAAAATAAACTTAATTCCCTGATGGAGAGAGAAAAACTGGAATCTTGGGAGATAATGCGAAATTCTGGGAGGGAACATGTTCACAGCCTCAGTACTGCCATCTCAATACACTGACACTCCAACTCCCACAGCTTCTCAGTATTCAGTCTTGCCAGGCTCCTCTTGATCATATTGTTTTCTAGCAAGGTGCTCGGTACACAGGTTCAACTTCAGGTCTTTCATTGTAGCAGACTGCCAAACTAGTCTGCTAGGTCACCTTGTTCTCATAGCTTTTCTAATGTATTCAGTGCCTTGACAAATTTTCTTGGCAAGTGCTTTGTAAAATGATACCGTATTGGGCATAACTTAACACTCTCTTAAACATCAGAACATCTCCTACCATACAAGTCCTGAAGTCCGTTACTAAGCTCAGAAACCAGAGCAGCTCCAACAGTTGAGTGATTTTCATTAGGAACGATAAGTAGTGGGAAGGCAGCAATTTTTGTAAGGAATCACTTTTGTCTCTATGTGTCTTCCACTTTTTTTTTTAAAATGGGATTGAAAACAGCAGCATCAATGAGGAGGCTGATCAGCTAAACTGAATATTGATTAGCTCCTGATGTGATAAAACTACACTTTCTATGCTGCTGCAGTATTTAAATGCCTTGATATTTATGATTTTCTCCTCCCT
>JANHGB010011740.1:0-11690 GCA_026283785.1 Coracopsis vasa | reverse complement strand
TATGACCCTCAGTCAGCAATTTATTTAGAAACAATAGAAACAAGTCCTATGGCACTTGGCATACAATGCAGTTAAGAGTCAAGATAACTAACTTTGGCAGCCCAAATTTCAGTGTGCCAAATTAAAACAAGGAGCTGAAGACTTTGCAGCACAGCATTCATGCTGAGTTTTGCCTTGATCCCATTAGCCTTAACAGTCACTGTGAAAGAAACCACAATTGCAGCTTTCATTGGGAGGACAGAGGACCCCAGCTCTTCTAGCAGCTATGCCTTAGCTCTCCTGTTCAATTTGGAGTCAAAGGTAAGAGCATTCTGAAAATAGCAATAAATGGTATCTAAGAAAAAAAATATCACAATACTTCCTAAGGAGCCTGGAATTCATTGTGCCAAATGCTCTACAAAAAACAGACAATCACCACCTGACTGACCCCATAATCCAAATAAGAACATTTCATAATGTTTCATTATCACTGCTAAGTTATACTACATTATTGAAACTTTGGTAAAGCTTGATATATCATGAATATGAATATGTTAATAATATCCTAGAAATTTAACACACTTTTAACTTAGCAGTTTTTTATTTCTTAAGCTATAAAGCATTGAATTCACAACTGTCCACATGAAAAATATTTTAGCAGTAGAATACTAAGGATATCTAAAAACAGTACCACAGAACATTTCTACCACAAACATTTACACTGGTCACTCTAATAAAGTAATTTGGTTTTGTACTCAATGCATTTCTCTTTCCACCGCACTGGAAGTTAGCACTCTGCTTTCTTTGGATATTATTTGATATCACTGCAATTAAGTTCATACTTGCCAGACTATGTTTTTATTATCTTATTTGAGTTGAATGCAGTCCAAGGTTACGCATGTAACACAAGGCATCCAACTTCTTTATGAAAACAATGGAAAGCAAGAAAAAAAAATAATCAAGAAGTGACAGAAGGAAATTAAAAGCAAATCAAAACAAACTAAACCCTACTGCAAGAAGGCAATTTGAACTCTGGAGCTAAGGAGAGGTATCAGAATCTGCTTGACTGCTCCAAGAATGCCAACATGTCACACTAAGGACTATCAATGCCTCTACTAAATAGCTTCCCATCAGTTCACACATGCAGTAGTGCACAATAAAACATGATCTTGAGATGCACTTGTTTGACTATACACCAAGAGTTTTCTGTAGTGTGGTTTGAGTTTAGCATAAGTTCTGTAAAACTCTGCTTGCCACTGAGATCTACTTATTCATTATTATTTTTCTAATGAGTATCACAGCTTGACCAATGCCCAAGTAAGCTGAGAATCCACACTGGCTTTTCAATCTTGTGGGTGGACAAATTAGTCATGAAGCACACTTCATGCTGAGAGCTATCATGAGCTGGAAGGAAAATCATTCATACAAGGACTCTTAGGGCAACTTGTCCACATGCCAAGGACAGCCCATATTGGATCAGCAGAGGCAGTTATCCTCCAATGACATTTTCGGCAACATCACCCACCCACATACACTAATGCCAACTGACTCTTTCAAACCCACCAGCGGCTCATGTGATTTTATGTTACGCTGAAACTAATATGACAAGTCACCCACATGGGTATAAGAGGGAGTCCTCTTTATCAAATAGAGTAGGAAGAAGCATACTGTAGGAAAGTGACCTACAAATATGAAAGAACCACTGAAAGCCAACCATGCTCTTCCAGACTGCCACACCCCCTAAGGGGTCTCAGCAGCAAGAAAGCAGCAAGAAACCTGAGTCTGGCCCACCTCATCACATGAAAGGCAGTGGTGTCAGGACAGAGGGAATAAGAGGAGAAAATCAGATTGAAAGAGAAAATATACCCCCAAAAGATGGATGTTAGTTACAACTGTCATCCTTGGCAAAAACCCCAAGCAGGGCAGCTGTGCCCATAGGATGAAGCATGTCTCTGCCTGCATTTCCAGTTTTAAAACGCATCAATGTAAGCTGACATTCAAAGTAAAGGGATAGCCTTTATTGTTGTTATATTAGAACACCCCTCTGGAATCTGTACTGCAAGCAAGGGGATGAAGGCTGATGCAAAGTGCTGCCACATAACTTCAGACTTCAAATCTGCCAAGAATTCCTTTGGTCCCAAAAGACCCTCTCCCATCTTACTGCAATGTAATTGCTACTCACTGTTGAAAAGACCAGGATATTGGGCATATCATTATTCATAAAAACGTACCAGACTGAGTACAAGACGTAAGTACATAGCAGCCAGCAGAATAACATTTTTCTACACTTATCCATTTTCTTGCATGCTGGTTACAAGTTCTCGGTTTGAAAATTAAAGGCTGGTACAGCTATAAAAACTAGACAGAGATAAAACCTCTTCTCAAGTTTACAGAAGAATGTTTTATAGCTAAGACATGTTTTGTTTAAAACTGGCATTTATAGCTTGTGGAGGCAGTGTGAAGATTTCAGCAGACAGCAAGTCCTCTGTTGAAAGAACATACTGTCTGTTTACAATGCAGTACGCTCAGCTCTTTAAAACGTGAAGAAATTTTGGGGCAAAATCCCTTCAAATTCTCACATCTCTCTCAGAATACTTATCTTAAGGCTTAAGTTCATCCTTTATCCTCAAAACTTCCCCTGACTTCAATGAGAACCTGCTTAAGTGAGAATTAACAAAAAATAAAGTCCTTAAATCAGAGGCTGCAGGATTTGGCTCTCAAATATAGAGAGGATAGAGAGAAATTCAGAAGGGACCTTCCAGACAGACAAGATTTCTCAGAATTCTCTGTTTAAAAAAGAGCCAGTCACTTGAAATTAGACTGTCGGAATAATGAACAAAGATAAACACCACAGCAATCAGAAAACAGCTAGCTAATGGAAATCTGTGTTTTCTTCTGCTGAAAAAATGCAGCCTCCTTTTCTGACTCACCGTTATTTCCTGCTCGTAGGTCCAAACACCACAGGCCAGTTCAACACAGAATATTACAAGCAAGCTTCCAAAGTACTGCAGAAAACAGAACGGTCTTAGTTATTTTTGATATTAACTTTGAAAAAAAGACTTAACAATTTTGAAGGACATCTTGAAACATTATTAACATTTCACATGACTGAAGACATGGAATGTAAAATACTTTCCTTAACCAAAATATGAAAGCTTCATGTGGCAAACTTTCTAAAAGTTTAAGTCATGTGACTTCATACAAGCTTAACATGAAGCATATGAATATTACAATGGGAAAATAAATTCTTTCCTTGTTGCCCAACAGTACAAGGCTATCATGCCACATTATGCTAAAAGAGTTGAAAAGAGGACAATCTTTTTTCCTCTCATATAGGTGGGGGGAAAAAAAAACAAAAAAAACAAGACAACTCTTTTTTCAGTTCTACCTATTTAAGCAACATACCCAAATCATGACAACAGCCAAAAGGGGAAAGAAAAGAATAAACATTAAAAAAGAGCAAATTGACAATACAGAAGCAAACTAGGTTCTTGAAAGCCCTGTTCTTACCAAAGTGATATAGATATTTGAGATCAGGCATAAATGTACAAGTTCTAATCACTGAACTATTTAAAAATAGAAAATACATGTATAAATGAAGAAGCTGTACCAGTCTTGATGAAGATGGTTAAGAAAAACTGATTGCTGTGTTTAAAAAGAGCAGAACTATCTTCTGTATAACATCAGTAAACCCTTCCTAAACTTCAGGATAAAGCCGCATGGAAATTAAGACTACTTTAATTGGTGTTCTCTATTAAAAGTGATGCATTTATCTTTTGATTAAAGCAAAATATAGCTCCATTCATCCTTAACTCCAAACTTTCTTCCATGTCAATGGACTGACAGTACACAACACTTAAAAGTTACAGCCATCATGGATTTTAATTTTATTTGGAAATCAGATCACAATGTAAAATAGAATAAATCTATAATTCAATTAGTAGGGTACATGTCAAATTTAATTCTGGAATCTATTTAGGACAGGTATAAAACACACAAAACATGTACTGAGGATACAAGATGGGGGTCAATAAGCTGTGTTATTTAAAATAGAGAATATAAAACCACAAGTAGTGGGATTTAGCAGTCACCTACACAGCACCTTTTTCATGCACCCAGTCTGGAACTGAGTAATTCACAGATACCTTAGCAGCCACTGAACAGTGTCATCCTTAACTCCTACTTGCTGATGAAATCTAACTCCCTGAATCAGGTTTGCAGACATAAACGGACAAATTAAAAATGTGCATGTAAAAATATTCATGTGAATTTTGAAGAGAAACCTGTATTCAATGCCCTCCCCCTGCAAAGGTCAGTTCAATAAAGATGATATTGAACGAAGACATCCCGTTTTTCTAGTCTCTACCACATTACATTGCATCATCATAGTCACTACAGCTGAACAACACATCCCACACCCTTACAAATCAACACTGTAAGCACATGAAGAGCTCCTGTACAGGCCTTCAATAACCAAAGGTTCAAAAGAGGAAAAAATTTTAGTCATACCTTGTAAGAACCATGCAGCTTTCTCTAAAAAATAAAATCATGTATCCACTATCACCATAGTGCTTGCAAGTTACGCAAATACTTTGCATAGTCTGCAAACATTCACTTCAAAAGGAGATGATAATACCACATGCTTTAGCTCTATTAATTCATATTAAAAAAAAAAAAAAGTTTAAGGACATCATGGCTAATACTGACATTTTAGAGAGGAACAACAAAATATTTTAATGAAATGTGAATTTGAGTACTCAGCTGACAAAGAAAATTTTAGTGGTTTTATACTCTAATTAGATAATAAGCCTGGGACTGCCTGCTATCACCAAATCTTATGCTAAGCTCACTGATTATGGTAAAAGTGATACATGTGCGGGTATACGTATGGCATTCTCTGGAAAACTCTTCATTTGCAGTTCCTTGCAACAACATTTCATTCACCAACCTTAACATCTGAAACTTCCTCATTTTTGTTTAGTTAGGAAAGTTTGTGGTAGCAGTTGGAGAAAGAAGAGCCAAACCCAAGATTTTCTCCAGTAACTGAATCTAGGCCAGGACAGAAAACTATTTAGCCAGATTCACTCATAATCCACTACTGGGTCTGTCAGCAATTGAGCACTCCCGACCAGCTACATCTGGACACATCAGGGCCCTGCAGAATCAAGTCTTCTGTCCTGAGAAAGCACATCTTTTGTCCATAAGGCAAAGGACAAGACAAAACGCACAGCATTTACACACATGAAAGCACACACTAGCAGATGAGCAACTGCAGGCACACCAAACTTGTACAAAGGAGCTTCAGTTTACCTCTCCTACTGAAGGGAAATATTATACCTCTCTCTAAATGTAATGGTTTGCAGAACAAATAATTCTTATGACAGTTGTGTATGTGTGGAAAAAACCCTCTAACCATTATTTAAATTTACTAGCCCTAATTTCCATCTTCCAAAACCAGAAACTGCTACTGATTTCAGTGCTTATTCCTTGTCCCCAGTTAGATTCCCACAGGAGTCTGAATGCTAAATGCATCTTCCTGCATTTACCCACTTCTGCTTTTTGCCAGAAACTCGAATGTGGTTTTGAAGCAAGACTTAATATTTCTTCCCATGGACTGAATGGCTACATTCTGTAAAGGAGACTAACCCACTGAGGAATGCTATTGAGCACTATGCACAAAACTGCGGCAGCAGGTCACTGATACTACATTCTACAGCGTACCTCCCTCAGAATAGTTTACTGAGATATTTTCTATAGATTTTCTTTTGTTGTTTTGTTTTGTTTCTAGATTTTGGAGGGCATAGAGAGGGTAGGATAGGGGAAGACACAAAAGGAAGTAAATGTTTTTGCAAAGATATCTACAGGTTATCATAAAATAAAAAAAAATAAATCTATAAGCAATTAATGCAAATCCGCAATCACTTGAAAAACAAGAGACCTTTCACATGGCAAATACTATAGACTCTTAACATCCCTCTTTTGAAGGCAATTGCTAATCACTATACTTCCCTCCCTAGACAGACTATGCAAAGTCATCAGAAAATTAAAGTGTCTCCTTCATCCTGTTACAAACCTGTCAGAGTCCATTTTATTGAAGGATTTCCTCCAGCAAGGAGGAAAAAGCTAAACCAGCGAGGTTGTGAAAAAAGTTAAAACATTGCTTCCTTGAGAGAAGCTGAATGACTGAAATGCTGGTAGAAAAGACTCTTTTGAGAATAACAAATCAATGTAAGAATATTTGCCAATAAGAAAAAATAGAAAAAAAAATGCAGTAGGCATTTACTGCTCCTAAGTCACAGATATGCATGTGGCCAATATACTAAATTTTAGCACCCCTGCAATGTCAAATGGATGTGCCAATTAGCAGGGCTAGTTCTTTCGCAAGCTCCTCATTAAGCTTGCTCACCACCACTGGCCACAGGGGATAAAGGAAGGCAGGCAGCAGTTCAGTAAAGCAGTACCTTTCCAACAGGAGCATCTCCTCTAATACCTGGAACCTTGCACAAGTACCTGGGCTTCTTTTCCTGCAGCCTAGTATAGGTATATGCGTGTGGCTCCATCTTCAGAGCACAGAGCTGCACCACTGACAGCCTGCAGAGGCTTAAACAACTGGAAAGAAGTGGGAACAGAAATAAAGTAATGACGAAAACCACTTTCAGAGAGAAGCAAAGACAGAGAGGTGAAGGGCCAAGGAAAGATACTGAAGATATTCCCTGCGTGAATATCAGGTGCTATTACCTGTCTGGTGTGTGTAACCACCAGACCCTGCTCTGCTGGAATACTCTTCATGTGGAACAGGGTAAAAGTGACCACAGCTGACATCCTCACCCTGCCCTAAAAACTCTGATGCAGAAACCACTCACAGCAAGAGCACAGAAACCCACCACAATGAGTACAACCTGCTAGTGCAGAGATACTATCAGAGCATGCTCAGCTTCTACAACTTATAACAGCCTCAAGAGAGGTTTTGCTCTTAAGCAAGTCAGATAACCGTAGGTCCACTTGTACAGGGAATTCATATATAAACCAGAAGGACAGTGGGATAATGCATATACTGAATGGAAATCCAGTGATCATGAAATTCAGCCACAGAAAGGAGGCAAACATTAGGAAAATAATCAAAGACAGGAAAAAAAAATCAAAAAATGGGTACTAGCATTAAAGTAATAGTTTTTGTTCTAATTCAGATGGCTTTCAGATAACTATATACATAAAGGCTATTGGAACCCGAGAAAGCACTAGAAACATATATGTTATTTTCAAATATGGATAAAAAAAGTCAAAATAATTCAAAACTATTTTTAGAAAGATTTGTGTGGACTGTCCAAATAGGATCAAAAGTTTCAGTCTGAATAAAATTCCTGCACACCACAGTGGCATCCCATGGGAAGGTACAAGCTCCATATATGCCAGTGCTCTATACATGGAGTATATATGCTTTGGCATATGCCCAAAATGTCTTCGTATTTCTCAATCTAAGGCTAGAAACTGAACTGCAAAAGTAATTTAGCTTAATTAAATTATGAGTTTTTCTTCTATTTGTTCTACCAAGCTAAGCAAATGACACCACCACCAAACACATTACAGGAACACAGTTTTTCTTGATCATCTCAACCATTCAGATATAAACACAAAAAAATATAGCAAATCCAAGCACAAAATCACTACTGCAGACAGGCTGCATTTTTTTAAAAGGTGTTTGCTCCAATAATTCCCATTCTGTTCTGAGAGCAACAGAGAACAGCACACACATGAAGTGCCTCTCAACATAAAATCTGCCCCCTCATGGCCTTCTATACTGCAGAGTACAGGATTCTTTTTAATGGTGCAATGATGGGCAAAGGCAAACAATGGCAGTGAAGGATATAAAGCATGAAGCACAATAGCTTATATTTTTTTCAGAGATGTAATACAAAACTCTTACTGTAGTTCTAGAGATTTTTTGGTTTGACTTGAATATGCCACATGAGTCCTGCAATTAATCACTTAATTTGTCTATGCTTTTCAGGCAACAGGTGATAAAAACTGGTGAAAAATAACCTCTGTTTTTGTTACGAACATGGCAACAGGAAATCAGCAAAAAAGGGACTTCAGAAAATGCAGTATATGGAGGGAGTCTAAAACTTTTGCTCCTCCTCCCACCCCAGTCACCACCTCAAATACCCTTCTCCAAAGTATTTCCAAGAACACTGATTTCTTTTTTTTTTTTTTGACAGTGGAAATATTAAATCCTAATTACATTTAAGAAAGGAAAACTAGAGTTAAAATTCTTGTGTCCTGTAGTAGCCTCCTTCAGTTCAATAGCCAGGGCAGTGTGAATATCCCGTGCCCTATTATCAGCCATTTCAATCACCCCACTAGCAGAGATACAAAAACCACATGACTATCTTCAAAGGATGCCCTTCCAAACTCCAGTGTAAGCATTATGCTAGAAATGAAACTACAAGCAGAGGCCCTCACAGAAATTTTATGGCTATAGGTACTAGTGACCAACAAGTCACTATAGCCCTCTGGTGCCAAGCAGCCCAGGCAGGTAAGGATAGCCATACTAGAAAGCCATGCATACTCAAGTATGTTCCTGAAGTGATACCATGTGGGGTTTTTTTTGCTCTGCCACAGCTGGGCTTGGCAATTTTTTGCCAATGACCTATGGAATGCCTCATCAGCATTCAGCTACTATAACCCATAAAATCAGTGGGCTGTTAGCCCACGCACAAGGAGAATCAAAGACCCGAACACATGCCCAGTCATGCTCACTTGGAGAATTTGGTCTACAAGACTGTAGAAAGCCTTCCATTTTTGAGCAAATGTGTCTTTCTTTGAAGGACCAGCGTACTTACTAATGAATCATCATTCACATGCTCTGCATTTCATTTAATAAACATCTTTTTCACGCTTTACCACTCTCCTCCTGAGAGTTTTTGTTTACTTACACAACACATAAAACTTTTTTTTCCTCCTCTGATTCAAAAGTAAACACAACCCTTATGTCCTTATGTCAGAGCAAATGAAAAGTAGCTTATCAGCAAGTCCAGCCTCCTCAGACTTGCTGTCTGACACCCATACCACCTTCTTGGGCAACATGGTCCATATGGCAAGAGAGACAAGGAAAGCTCGGGGAAGGAAGGGCAGGGTCTGAATGAGATTTCAAGGGTAAGGCAGCTGCAGAATGAAACCTTACGGGAATCTCTGAAAGACTAGACTATATGGTATGTAAAACAAATGCCAGAAGATTTTAAGAGGGTTATGCATAGCATTTCCCAATGGCTAACAGCCTGAGAGCGTCAGCCTTCTTCTTTGGAGACACAAGCCATCCAGACATCTGTCTGCACCCTGACCACCACCACTAGATCACCAACGGGAACCAGACTCTTTCTGTGCAAAACCTAGTGAGAAGTCCTTCTTCCTTCAGTAAGTTACAAGCTACGGTTCCCTTTATTTATTACAGCTTACAAAGTAAGGAAGTTATTTTAATGGTTATTTTAATCCAGCTATATCCTTTAAAAATGAAGCACTCATTAAACAGAGTCAGACAAGCTGCATGGAAAACTGAAATCCTCTGTTTATCCACTCCGGCAGCATAAACTTTCCCCTGCCTGCCCTGCTCCCTTCCAGCTCCCTCAGCCCTGCCCTGAAGGGATTAACAGTTCATTTGTCATTCCAATTTAAAATTTGGTTTGCTTGTTTGACAACGCAGAAATCTGTGAGAAACACAGTCACGAGTCAACAAAAGAATGGGCTGAAGCCACCAACTTACGATATTAGCTACTGAATGCCATCCAGTTCTTCAAAATAAATATATCTCACAGCTAAATAATCAAATATCTCTACTATTTTAGATTTGTTTTAAAAGATCACAAAATTTTATCAGTGTCTTCCAGCTTGTAACCTTTGCAAAGTCCAAGTTTTATACAAGTTACCACTTTTCCTAGAAACCTTTGTAAATAAATTCCTGAATTAAAAAAATTAAATTATGGCAGTGAATATTATAATCTTCTAAGGTATGTGTCCAAGTTCTTTTGATTGACCCCTGTGCTTTTTCAAAAACTAAATAAAATTGTTTATGAATAGTTAGAACTTTGTTCACAAACTCAATTCTTCTGTGAGATACTAATGACCTGTTTTAAATGTTTACTTTAATGGTTAATCTTTGATTTTATAAAGAAATAGGTATTATTTTGGAAATAAGAAAATGCACACTTCAGATAATTATTAGGATTTATTTGCTCAAGGCTCAATTACCTAAAGTCAGTGAACTCCAAGTAATAAGGGCCATTGTGAGGGCATGGTAAAGTACTGAACAGGACATAGGTAAAGATAGACATTAGACCATTATTTCCTCACAGCTTAAAATATTCCCTTCCCCCTACTTCTCCCCTTACTTCATAGAATTTTTATTAAAAACTAAAGTTTCCTCTTCCACAGAGATTTTCAAAACACTTCATCTCTCTACCACTTCTTTATTTTTCTACCAAGGAAGTCAAAGGAAAGTCCTTTTTCCTTGTAAATAGACCAGTTTGGTACTGACACACAATAACTCTGCCTCAGCATGCCCAAAAACACTTCAAGCATTTTCAGTGAAGAAGTGCTCTCAGATATAAAACCCATACCACAGCCCCTGTGCACACAGCACAGTGTCTCTGTGATTAATTAGTCAACAGGGCAAGACTAGGCAAGAAAAAGAGATTCATTTAACTGTCAGGGCACACACTCCACAGTCAGTCTGTGGCAACAAGAATGCAGTTCCACTACAGTGTCAAGGCATGCCCCAGCGGTGAGGCTGGGCTGCATTTCAGACAAGACACTGAGCTTGGCTGGGCTTTGTGGATCTGTTTACTCATTTACTCTTTCCTTGCTCTCAGGGACTCTCCCATTCCCTATTCCTTTCAGCAGAGGAAAAAAAAAATATTGAGCTGAGAAAGCAAGCAATGAGAAAAGAGGAGTTAGGAAGGACAGTAGAGAAAACGGACACTATGGCAGCAAGACCACGTATCATCTCTGCAGCTCCCTATCTTCTTTTCTACGTCAAGATGCAGCACCCCTCACTCCCATCCTGGTATCATTCCCAGCTCTCTAGCCTCAACACCCTCGGTCCCTTGAATCTATAGTCTTATCAATCCCTGTCTTTTCAATAGCTTCCTGGTACCCACATCCATCATTCCGCTTCACCTACCCTTCTATTACTACCTTTCCTCCTCTATTCAACAGGGAGTATCATTCCAGAGACCTTTTCAGTTCTGGTGTCATTTCAGTCCCTTCTCCTGCCCTGGGTATCAATGACTTTCAAGAATTTGAGAGGGAGGAAGCAGTATTAACAGTGTAACAAGTGGGAAGGGGGGTGGGGGACACAGGAACAAGTAAGATAAAAAAGAACAAGGCTTGCTACAAGTTTTGAGTCATGAGTCTGGACACAGCGACATTCAGTAAAACCAATACTCAGGACATACATCCCCAAGAACAAGAAAAATAGTAACTCCATTAGGTGAACTTAAAAGTATAGCACATAGTGCAAAGCGTGCCACAGAATTCCAGGCAGTACGTTTCATGCCAAAAACATTCTGGAACCATAAAATATTAATATTGACAGATATTTACCTTTCAACTTTGCACTGTACCTTCTTCCTAAAAGATGAGCCCGGGCATTCTGCTGCACAATGTGCAGAAAGGTATGTTTGGCCTCTGCTCCCAGAAAAAAACAGCCAGGTCTAAAA
>JANHGB010011739.1:0-58177 GCA_026283785.1 Coracopsis vasa | reverse complement strand
CTGTTTCTACTGCTTGGGCATTACTTTCTAAAACCCACCTTAGTAAAGGTCTTTTCCATTTAGTGTTTTGGTTTAAAATGATCGTGTATTTGAGTCATGCGCTGACCGTCTGTTTAGTGTGGGAGTATAACAGGAGCATATTTAAGTAGGAGAAACGTGTTCAAATCTGTCAGTGTGATCAGTTATTGTAGGAGGTCCTGAACTCAAAGCAAGCTGAAATATACAAAGTTAATGTGAAACTACAAATTAATTAATTAAAATTCTGTTTCCTTTTCTGACAAGGCACCCTGCATGGTGCACTTTATGAAGAATGCTTCAAAACAGACTTTTGCAGAGTTTGAATTTCCACATTTCCACCCATATCCAAGAATCTGAGCTAATGAATTCCATTACAGGACTGCAGCCTCACTGGTTTGTAATTGGATGGATTAGTTTATAATGTTTTTCTCTTTTGCTCTCCCTGTTTTGCAGATATGATGCCTCTCTTGCATAATTATGTGACCATTGACACTAATACTTTACTATCTAACCCAAAGCATTTAGAAATCATTTATGCTATGTGTAAAAAGGTAAGGCTTCTCATTCTTACTGTTGAGCTTATCATTGGTGCTTAACGATCAGATTAGCAGAGAGACCTGAACTGTCAGGTGGTTGGCAGTCATTTCAGAACTAAATGAAGTTTGGTCTCGGCTCAGTTCCGAGTACACATAGCACTTTCACACTTGTTAAGTGACATGCTTTTAAATAAATTACATGTACAAATCTGTGTGGGAGTAAGTTGCTGTTCGTCTTGACTCTCCTTTATGAACAGCTATTTTGGTAAGTAGAGGAATTAATGAAGCCTGATTTCCTTGGCTTGTGTATCTGCAATTGGATTTCTGTAGTTGTCAGCTAAGGTGTGAACTCATTTGAAGTTCTTCTTACATTTGTGTTTCTCTTCTGTGCTGATTCTCTCATCTGAAAGTATGAGATCACACTGCAGCCTTTCTCTGATTTTAAGCATTATAGAGTGTTAGATGTCTATCTACCATCTTACTTTTAAGAAACTTACGGAAATTCAGTGTGTTTCAGAATTCTTCTTTGTCAGGCTTGATTGACACTGACCATAGGGTTGAAATGTACTGAAAAGAAGCAGTCAGTTTCACATGTATGTGCATATGCATACAGTGATTGCATAGATCTTCTTTTTAATCAGAAACTAGCCTAGAGATAGGACTTCACTTTGCCAGCCTGCTAATCTGCCAGTGTCTATTAGAGCTGAAGTAAAAGAATGGAAGCAGAAAGTGGAAAACATCAATGTTTCTTACCAGTAGCATTTCCTTTAAGAAACTGAGAGCTATGACATATAAAAAATACTGACATTCATAAAGAACTATAGCAGTTTCTTTGAATTTTTTAAATTCGTCTTTAGCCACTTATCCTTATTTATGTCCTATAGAGATGATTTTTTGTGTGTCTTAATTCCTTCACAAAATGTAACATGAATAGATATGTATATGCTATGTAGAGGGTTTTTGATGTATACAGGTACAGGAGCACGCTTGATTTCAAAGTTATCAGTGATTCATATTGATAAACTAAATTGTCATCCTGGTTGTTAGGTATTAACAGGAGATGCAGGAGAAGATGCAGAGTGCCATGCAGCCAAACTCCTAGAAGTAATTGTTCTTCAATGCAAAGGACGGGGTATTGACCAGGTGATACATACTGAGCAGTTTTTCTCTTTTACTAGTTTCCAATGATGTGTGTATAATTCCTGAAAAAGCAGCTGGAATTGGAGAATTTAAGGTAAATGTGAAGTGTAGAAATGGGGAGAAATGCAGAAAGAAGTAAATGAACTCAGGAGAGTTTGTAAGGTTGGTTGTTCGTTGGGATTTTTTTTATGTTACAGGTTAATGGGCATGACCTGAAAATCATAGAATCATAGAGTAGTTAGGGTTGGAAAGGACCTTAAGATCATCTAGTTCCAGCCACCCTGCCATGGGCAGGGACACCTCGCACTAAACCACGTCACCCCAGACTCTGTCCATCCTGGCCCTGAGCACTGCCAGGGGTGGAGCATATGAATACAGAAAATTAATACAGACTGAATGATAAGGGTAGAGTGTGATGTGTAGGGTGGTCTTTTTTTTGCTTTTTCCTAATAGGATTTTCTTTTTGTTTCAAAACATACATTGTTAAATAATTGTGGCTGAGAGGTTAACTATACATATCCAACTACTGAAATTGTTTCTCCAAGCAATTTGAACTTGTTCCTTTTTAATATTTTGAATTTCTCAGTGCACTTAGAAATGAAGAATTTTTAGGGTGGCTGGATTGTGGTTGCTGGGAAAAACATAATCGCAAAACATAATAAGTTGTTCAGAGTTTCTTAGAACACACTTTTAGTATGCAGTCTTTTTCCTATTAAGGGCTAAATTCTGGTCTCATGTTTTACATAATGCTCCAGCCTCAATTTCTTTAATATACCATATTTGATGTTGCCGCAGTGGAATCCGTGGACTTCTGTAATAAATTTTCAGTTAATTTCACTGAAACCAATATAACTTCACTAATTTAAATCCGAAGTCACCGAAGATAAAAATGTTCCCTGAAAGATTTTGTTTTTAAAGGAAATCTGGAAGGGATTAAAGTGAACTGTAAGCATTTGCATTGAAATAAGTATGTGGTGGAAGGATTAATTGAGCTCCGCAACTAAATGATTGCACACTGAACTGAAACTCATAAACTAAAACATTCATAATGCTTCCCAAGTTATTATAAAGCATAAACTTGCACATTGAAATATAGATATTCATTTCATTGTGTAGAAATTTGTGCATACTTGCTTTTATCTGAATAAACTCATTTCAAACTTTTATAAGAAATTTAACATCACTTTTCTTAGGATAAACTTCTTTTCTTGCAGGTTTAGGTAATATTTTTATGCCTGTTAGTTCTGAAATTGTTGGATATCCTGATTGAAAGATGAGAATATCTTTGAGTTCTTTTCTAAACCTTTTATGCACACTAGAAAAAATTGCACCAAATGGCCCCAAATACTATTTTCTGTGCTGAGAATAACACTGGCAATTTTTAGCTCAAAGAATAGCTGTTTTGGGGAAGATGTATGAGGATCTAATCAGAGGCTTAAAATGCTTTTATACTAGGAAGTGAATAGAATGTGTTTCTAGGTTACACCTGCACTTCAGCTAACTCTGGAGATCAATTCAGATAGAAGTATCTTAAACTTTTTTGTAATCTGGCAACATGTGCAATGCCTGTTTTATTTTTCTTCTCTTCTTTATATTTCTGTGCCCAGTGTATTCCACTCTTTGTGGAGGCTGTTCTGGATCGATTAACTAGAGGAGTTAAAACAAGTGAGCTTCGTACCATGTGTCTTCAGGTTGCCATAGCTGCACTCTACTACAATCCTGACCTACTTCTGCACACCTTAGAGAACATCAGATTTCCACACAATCCTGAGCCCATCACTGCACAGTTCATAAACCAGTGGATGAATGACACAGACTGTTTTCTTGGGCAAGTACTGTGTTGTCTTCTTTTAAAAGTCCATGGGTTTGAATTTTTTTGTTTGCTTCTGTATATGTCCTTAGTTGTGTTGATGAAACAGTTTTCATTCATTGGCTAGTCTAAGTAACAGTAATCCACATCAGGTCTGACTGCTGTGATGCCAGTGAAGGTGACCTATGTCCATGTAACTTTTCCAGGTCTGTTGAGCCACATGCTGAATTTTCTGTGTTGTGAGGATACAAGGGTACAATACCTAGAATATTTCAGAATTCTTTTAAGTTCCTTAGTCACAAACTATCTGCTGCTCCAAGGGATGGACCAGCATGCGTTGAGAGTAATATTCAGAGCTGACCAGCAGGATTTCAGTGAGATGCTAACTTTTTTCCTGAAACACTGTATACATATTTTCTGTTCTATATTTTATAAAGTATTTTCAACTGCTCCACTTAATGTTAAAAAACATCATTCTGTCCAATGAATCCCACATCCTTATTTTAATCCCTGCGAGTTGTTCATGATCAACTTGCATATTTATCATTATGTTGTCGATGTACTAACTGTTTAGCATGCTCCTGAGCTTAGACTTCATTCCAGCCTTCCTCAAACATTTGTGTACACTGCATGAGTGTGCACTTGGGCAGGAGCTGAGCATTTGTCAAGTAAATGAAGGTGGACAAAGCCTGTCATCATATAGCTAAGCATGCATTTGATGCTTTGTGGATGTGAAGTCCAGTGCTTGACAGGTAGTGCTTGCCTCTCAGCTAAGATGTGGTGTCTAACTGTGAGATTCAAATCCACTTAAGGGCAAAGCAGGCAGTCAGATGTAGTTAACAGCTACCTCTCATCTTCCTGCTATGAGTTACGTTTTCTCAATGGAGGCTGACATCTGACTGCAGGTGTACAGATAGGCTTAGAATGAGTCTTCTCTGTGCACGGTCTATGCCAACAGACTAAGTGAAGTGTCAGCATGTTAGCAATCATGCTGTGAATGAGAATGGGCCGAGACAGGCAGCTCCTCACCCATAGATGCATACCTTATTTTAGATTGTCAGTCTTTTCCTACCTGTTTTTTATTGGTACAGTTTTGTCTTTCCAATTCTAAACAAGTCTCTAGGGAGCTTTTTATAAGAGGGTTTCTCCACTCCTCAGTCATCCAAGTAGCTTTTCTCCATACCAATTCTTATGCAAGTTAATCTTCCCTGAACAGAATTATATGCCGTCTTGATATAGCTGCACTATTGCCTCAGTGTCTGTCTTGGATTTAGAGCTGTGTGGTGCATTAGAGCACTGCATCACAATTTTCATAACTGTAATAAAATGGTGATTCCAAATCAATCAGTGACTAACTGGTATATCCAGGCTTGCTTTCAGCATGTCCTTTGCAGTATTTTTGAAACACATACCGTGTACACAGTAAAAATCGTTTTCGTCCCTCCACTGTCCTAAGTACAGTTTAGTGGGATGAGGATGAAAGCTCAGTAATTTGTAGAATTGCAGCATATTTCAGGTCTGCATGTTAATTCTGTTTTACTAGAATGAAAACCACTTAGAGATACAAGATAAATTTGTGGTATACAGGTTTTGTGCAGCTTCTCCATTCGTGTCTGTGTTAGAAGGTATCACCCTAGCAGTCTCTCCTTGAAGAAAAAAAAAAAGATATTAAATGGATAAAAACTGGTGAAAAAAAAAAATCAGTCTCTTACTCACTATAACAAACCAGATGGTTCATATTATCACAAGCATTGTGACTTCTTCTACCTGCTGTGTGTACAAAATGTCTACAGTACATCCTGTACCTTAACATAAATACACATCTTATCACTTAGAGGGGTTACTTGAATTGGTGACAAAGAAGGCATAAAGGACCCAATGTCCCTCATTTCTTTTTGGAGTGCCAGTGGCTGAAAAATGTCACCTTTAAGTCTCTCTCTCCCACATCTCATGGTAATATTATTGTTAATTACTGAATTGGTTTTATATCTACCCACTTCAGAAGAGGATTTCCATGAACTGATTTTTTTTTGTTTTTTATGGCTGAAGCAAAGTTCTTGAGATTGAGCTTTTTGTTCTGTCATTTTTTCTACCGCATATCAAATGCTGAACTCATACAGAGACAGTAGGAAAGAAGATGTTCCCTACAGATGGTAAACTTGTCATACCTTTTTAAAAAGAAATAAAAAATGAAAGAGATTAATAGCCTTAAACAGTTCATCCTGGAGCATTCAGTGAGAAATTAGTCAAATCCAGACGGGAAAAATGCTGCAGATCTGACTAGGCTCTAACCTCAATTACTCCTATGAGCTACAGTGTTAACTTTCAGTTCTTTTCTGTTGCTTTTCAAAAAGAATCAGCTACTGCAACTACTGTTCAACTAAAGTCTTCTTCAGAGCTGAGGCAAAAGTTGACAAAGCCTATGAAAATGAAACATGAAGATCGTGATGCTAGATTCTGCTCATACTTTGCACTTGAATGGCAGCAGAAGATTAAAGTGTATCTCTTTGATCTGTTGGTACCAGCAGTGAAATAAATCATATAATCATGGAACGGTTTGGAAGGGACCTTAAAGCTCATTGAGGTCCAACCCCCTGCTGTGGGCAGGGACACCTTCCACTAGACCAGGTTGCTCAAGGCCCTGTCCAACCTGGCCTTGAACATTGCCAGGGATGGGGCAGCCACAGCTTCTCTGGGCAACCTGTGCCAGTGCCTCACCACCCTCATAGTTAAGAATTTCTTCCCAATGTCTAATCTAAATCTCTGGAGGCTCCAGAACAGAAGAGCAGGTGTGTAGTATCATTGGGTATTTCCCAATGTATGACACCTATTGATGACATGACAGACTTGAGATGAGGAAACATTACCGAAAGGGTGTTCCCTACCCCTCTGTCTCCTGCCAGGGGCCCAGGGGACATGTCTCAGTTCAGCCTGGGGCCATCAGTCCCTGCCTGAGCCATGTTGTAGCTGTGCCTGTCCCTGTCTCCTGGATGCATCTGGGATCTGCACTGCAGAGAGCTACTCTCCTGGGTGGATGCCTTAGACCTATGGCATCACTTGTCATGCAGAGATGTAGGGATCCCATAGCATAATGTATTCCATTTCTATTCTAGTCTAGTGTAGTCCATTCCATTCTACTCCATCCCACCCCATTCCACTCCACTCCATGCCTCCCCATTACATTCCATTCCCTGCGCTCACCCTGAGCTGAATAGTGAGACTGTTCCATTCCATTCTGTGCGCTCACCCTGAGCTGAATAACAAGACTGTTCCGTTCCATTCCGTGCGCTCACCCTGAGCTGAATAACAAGAACTTTATTTCCCTGCAGTGCCAGGGGTTTTCAAATCAGTTGTAAGACTCACAGAGCCTAGAGAAATTGCAGAAGATTGAAATAGATCTACCTCCAGCTGTGAAGGGCCAGTGAATCTTTCTGCCATTTCTTTGTCAGCCATGTGGGAAACCTGTGGCTTACTAGTAACAGTGGCTCTCCAGGATGCTTTGTCCACATATCTCACACCCCTCTGCCCTCCTTCTGCTCCTATGAAGTCTTAGTACCCATAGATCCTGCCCTGCCAGCAGTAGAGTTGTCCGTGTCTGCATGCTCTCAGGCTGGAGCCAACAGTGTTTACCAAAAGAACGCAATATTTCTTGCACCATGCTTATGAGGGCATGAGATAGAATCCATGGAAATAATGCATCTTGGGGAGGGAAGCAGTTGTGGTAGGATAAGTATCTGTTCTTCCATGTTATTAAAAATAAGGAAACTATTTAGAACTGAATAGAAATTTGGAATATTATGATCCAGGCAAGGAGAGCTCAGAACTCATTGTAAGACTGTGCATAAATCCAGTATGTCATTGTAGATATCATATATCTATGAATGTGTGCCCATAATGCCCATGTGCCAGAGCATGTTGTATTTATTTATTTTCAAATGTTTTCTACAAAAACTTTAAACTGAAAAGCCTTTTGTAGAAACATTTGTTCCTTACTGCCTTCCACCCTTTCCTTGACAGCTGAAATTTGGGTGAGACTTCTGCATGACTTATGCTTACTCTCATACTAAAAATTCTTCTGTGAAATCTAGGGTGAAAAGAAAATCTAACTTGCTTCAAAAAACCCTCAGTAGCATTTTTATTTTTTTAGAAGGTGAATAGGGGCATTTATTTGATAGGAGTTTAAATAGTTAGAAGTCCTGGCTTTCTCAGTTGTAGATAAAATCCCATTCTTACATAGGAAAGCAGGTTTGATTCCAACTTTGCAGCAAGAAGGAAATGGCCAATTATTTGCAGTTTGTCCAGGAACTGGGTTGCTGTAATAGAAAGCAAATTAATCCTCGCATAAAGGAGCACAGCAAACCAGTAGAAAAAAGGCTTAGTGTTTTCCCTTTGAAATACTTTCAGCTTGGTTTAAAATACAAAAGATTCATAGACCTTTTTGTCCTGTCTTGGAAAGAAGTGTATTAGCAAGAAAAGGTCCTGCAGAATATGAAGACCACACACAGCTTGTTGAAAATAGACTCGCCTAGGAGTCAGGTATTGCACTGCTGTATGTTGCATGTTTAGCACTTCAGGCTTGATACACCATTGAGGGAGCAAGCAGAGTTTGTTATTGTTAGGGAGGACTTTTGTGTGCTACTGTGCAAATAAGTATGAATCTTGAAGGACAAAGCACTGAGGGAAATCGTATCTAGGCTCCCTTGTGTAGAAGGAAGGGTGCTGAAATAATGAGCCATTTGATAGCAAAAGAATGGTCCTGAAACCATCCTTTGCCATTACAAAAAGATGTAAATGACATAAAACTGTTTTGCTTGCTCAGTCCTGGGGGTACTTGATGCAACTGGGGCGAAGTAGAATGTTGAACTTTAGGCAGGGCAGATGCCTATCCTGCTGTTTGTCTCCGCTGGCAGGTGGAAGAAACAAGTCTCTTCCTGGCTCAGGTTCACTAAAGATGGCTTGATGCCTGGATTTCTGCTGTACTTCTGGGCCATCTAATAACATGCATATACTGAAGACGTGTTCATTCTTATAACTTTCCTGTTTAGAAGCTTGAAAATGGAGCATGACAAATAGGCTGTATTTTTCGGCCATTCAGGCTGCTTCCTGATGATGACTCACTTTTAAACAGCAGTGCTTGATTCTTGCAAAACTTTTGTTTGCTGTCCAAAAGAGACAATTCAGTATGTAGCTAAGCCACTAATTACTAAGATTTATTTGATTTTTTTTTGGTTTTGTTTTTTTTTTTTTTTTATATTTTACTGTGTTGCGTTTTGCAATTGGCATTGTGTAATGGTAGCTTTTTCAAATGTGTTATAAAAGGTAGTGCCAAGTGTCATTAGCTACTCTGCTGCATGTACACAGAAATTGCTTTGTTACACATTTGAGGCTTGAAGAAATTTCATGGCTTCCCAGTGTCAAGATGCAGGATGGAAGTCTTTTGCATAGATTACAGAGTTTTTGTCAAACTTGGATGAAGGTGCTGGCAGAGAGAGGAGGTAGAGAAAGTTCTTCCTTTTTGTACTTGAAGGACAGCTGTCCCCCAAAAAGCTATGCTTTATTCATAGGTGGCATCATCTTTAGCTTGGATTTTGGTCTTCATAGTGTTGGCATGAGAGCAAATGGTGATGAGCTTGTTTTCTACGTAAATAAACTGACAGGAGTAAGCAGACTCTATTCTCCTGACTCTGTTTCCTTGGTTGATTTGTATGCCCTCTTTTGAGCCCCGTTCCTTCTGTAGAGAAAGTATTGCAGTTAGCAGTGACGTAAGGACGCTCTTCGCCTACTTATGTTTTAGTACATTTTTCAACACGTATAATGGAGCAGCCAAACCCAACATGACAAAGTGTGTCATTTGGTATGCTAGTTGACTTTGTTTTTCTTGGAAGGTCGTCTGTGATCATAATGTTACAAATGGTCATATGTAATTCATTGTTGTTGTCAACTACTCTGAGAATGGAGTTACTTCACTAAGCCCTAACAGGATGAACAATGTGGGAGGTGTAATGAAATCCCTTTCAGATCCCCAGCCTTGTTTAAGCACATGTAAAGTTCAGAAAGCTGTAATACACGATCACTTGTATTACTTAGAGAGTATTATAGTTCAGTAGCATGTTATATGGGATCTTTGGTAATGAAATTGTAAGCACTTTATAGATTGTATTTCTATAGCAATTTTTCAAGTGGTGGATTGAATTTTTGAACTGGCTATTCCCCTATAAGCTTTATTGCAGTCTATTGCAAACTTGTTGTATCCTCTTTATCCCAAAGTAAAACTGATTCACTAATAGAAGTATCTACCCAGAGTCTGGAGGATAGCCGTTTTCTGCCAGCTCTGGAGGTGTGCTTGGTTTCTGTAGGTCTTGCTGAAACTTCTTGCTGGAACTTTTTGCTGGAACTATGTGTTTTGCAGAAGGCATTTACAGAAGCTTTCAGCATCAAATTGAATAGTTCAAACAAACCAAGTTCCTCTCAAGCTCTTAATAGCAAAATACCATAATGTTAGAGAAGAGTTGAATACTACTGGTGTTTCCAGTAAAGAAGAACCAAAGAGTACTTGCAGAGGCAGTTCGAGAATTTTTCCCTGTCTTGTTTGAAATAGCTTGTATTTCTGGAAGTGAAAATCAATTCTTATTTCTAATAGCATATAGGTTCTTACCTAATTTCCTGGCTGTGGTCACATAAAGATCTTTCTGCTGCTAATGTCATGATTTTCTTTCCCTTCAGTTATCTGTAGTTTACTTTTTTTACTGAAGGTCTATTCATTGGCAAGTTACCTGTTTGAGTGTACTGTATTCTTGATACAGTGGAATTATTTCCCTGCTTTCAGTGGAGTTAGCAATGTGTCTCAAGTTAGTGTGGAAACTGGATGTATAATACAGCCATTCTGGTGGACTGTTAATAAATATATTTAAATACAGCACTCCAAAAATGCACCCTGCAATTCAGTAGATTCTTGCTTATCATTACTCTTCACTAATAATCCTTTTGCTAATTTCAGTCCCTGCAACAGCACTGCTATTGAAGCCAAGGCAAATTAATTTTCCATCCTATTTAATGATGATAATCTGTATCAAATGCTACATTAAAGACAAGGTATTCTACATAATTATCAAACAGTATTTATTTAGGATTACAAACTTTACATTTGGCAATCAGAAGCAGTTGTTCCAGGAGTTTGACTGGTGCTTCAAAGGTGTTTAATTGCTATTGGACAAGTATTTTCCAGTGGGCAACTTGGAAAAAAGAGCAAAGGAATAATGTGTTTAGGAGCTTTGGACACAGATGTGTAGCATAGTGTCTGTGACATTGTCTTCTGCCGTGCCAAACACCAGGCCTTTAATGTCTTCTATATATCCTTGCAGTGAAAATCTGTTATGTAACAAGTGTATGTTGTTTCAGACTCCATGACAGAAAGATGTGCATAATAGGACTGAGCATCCTAATGGAATTGCAAAACCGACCACCTGCAGTGGATGCTGTGGCTGCCCAGATTGTCCCTTCAATCCTCCTCCTCTTCCTGGGCTTAAAACAAGTTTGCGCCTCACGAGAACTCACAGAACATGAGGATCATGCTAAAGATGAAAAACACGTTGCAGAAGATAATGGTAAAATCTCCCCTTTTCACATTGTGGATTTTGTCTGGATTTAATTTAAAGGGGGTAAGAAATTGCAGTTAATTTTTAAGACTTATTAGTCTGCTGAAAATAGCTCAGCTTACTGGGTTCTTGACAGATCATCTTAGGAATTGATTTTTCCTCCCAAAAAGGTTTCAGTGTGTAACAGCTAACACTGAATGAAAGGATAGTATTTCTTTAAGAGTAACAGTGAAACTTGCAAGTCCACTCTTCTAGGTTGTGAATGCGCTCCGTCTTCTCACATAGGCAGCAGGAGTTTGCCAGAACTGCACTGGTTATATTCTTACGTCCTGGAAAGAAGCTGTTCCTAGTACCCAACTAGTTGAAAGACCCATTTGGTTGCACTTCAAAGGAAATCCCAGCAAGTCTTCTTTGTCCAAATGGAAAATGATTTGTAAAGTAGGGCTTGAGACAGCTGAGGTTCCTGGAGTAGAATCTTGCTGCTGTATCTGCCAGAAGAGAAAAAACATCAAAGAATACCTTGTGGAGGGAATTGTGAGGAGTGAATTTTATACAGCATTACAGTCAGATATGTGTGGCTGTATTTGCCTTGGAACAGGAGATAGATGGTTTGCGCAATTAGATTGGATGTAAGCAGATTATGTAATCCACTCAAATTTCAGACATGATTGTTCTGTAATGGAATTACAGAATTCTCAATGCATAGGAATATGGCATGGAAACAGCGCAGTAATTTTCGAATCCCTGTGATTCTGTCCCTGCTTGTTGCAGATACTCATCTTTTTTCTTTCTAAACTGTTAATACAAGAAGATCTGAAGGTTTAGAATTGGAGGGGGATTTTTTTAATCTGGATTATAAATCCAGAACAGTTTACCTGAGGTAAAAAACAGCAGTGTTTAGAATTGCATGTTGGAGTTGCATTTAATTCAGAATGTAATAGTTGTTTCATAAATGGATCTGAAGGTAAAGCTAAGCAAAAGATGCAATTTTAAGTTTGTTCAAATAAGAGAACACTCTGAAGAACAGTGGGCAGGAATTTGGTCTTCATCTATTTTTCTCTTTGTTTTGTGTCAATTTGTGAAGTCTGTGCAAGTCTCTATTTGTTCATTTGCCCCTCTACTTTGCTCTCATGAGACCCCACTTAGAGTACTGTGTACAGTTCTGGCATCCTCAAATGCAAGGACATGGAGCTCTTTTAGAACAAGTCCAGAGGAGGGCAGCAGGGATGATGAGGGGGCTGGAGCACCTCCTGTATGAAAAAAAACCTGAGAGAGTTGGGGCTGTTCAGCCTGGAGAAGACAAGGCTGCGTGGAGACCTCATAGCAGCCTTCCAGTATCTGAAGGGGGCTTACAAGGATGCTGGAGAGGGACTCTTCATCAGGGACTGCAGCAACAGGACAAGGAGTAATGGGTTTAAACTTAAACAGGGCAAATTAGGATTAGATATATGGAAGAAGCTCTTTACTGTGAGGGTGGTGAGGCGCTGGAGCAGGTTGCCGAAAGAAGTGATGTATGCTTCATCCTTGGCAGCGTTCAAGGCCAGGCTGGATGGGACCTTGAGCAACATTGCTTAGTGTGAGGTGTCCTTGCCCGTGGCAGGGGGGTTGGAACTAGATCATCATAAGGTAGTTTCCAACCCAAACTGTTCTATGATTCTGTGATAATTTAAAAAGCACAGTGATGAAACACTTTGACAAAGACGCATTTCATAAAAATTTTTGGATCCTGTAATTGCACTATGACTGCATAAATGAAAGAGGAAGAATATGGCAGTTTCACATTCCCCAGGTGTGCTTAGAAACAAAAGTTTAACTAATCTTGAATGCAGGAAACATTAACAGCTTAATTTTTCCAATTCTTTAAGACTTTGCGGGAAGGATGATAACAGAGAGTCCCCTTTCCAGCCAAAACCTAATTGTTCTTCACTCAGTCATTGTTTCCTCATACTTTTTAAACTTTGCTTGACAAAATACATCAATGTTTTTGCAGAAGAGATATCAAGTGATGAGGACGAGGCAAATGAAGTGAGCCAGGCAATGCAAGAGAACCATGGTGGTGGAGGAGGAGGTGGTGGAGGAGGAGAGGAAGAGGATGAAGATGATGATGATGATGACTGGGATGAAGATGCGTTGGAAGAGACTGCTCTTGAAGGATTCAGCACACCTCTTGACCTTGAAAATGGAGTTGATGAATACCAGTTTTTTACACAAGCACTTTTAAGTATGTGTTTGCTAGTTGGCAGAATGACATAACATGATGAAATAATTTGGAGATTCTTATGATCATCCTTTTCTTTTTAGGAGTAATAGTTCAGATTAGTGAAACTGGAAAATGTGATTTTACTTTCTAATGTTAGTCCTTAGATTTTTTTGCTTGCAAGTACCACGAAAACAAACGGTAGCAAATACAGCCAGAGATTAATTCTCTTCATGTTCT
The DNA here is from genome assembly GCA_026283785.1 of Coracopsis vasa. Lineage (NCBI taxonomy): Eukaryota > Metazoa > Chordata > Aves > Psittaciformes > Psittacidae > Coracopsis > Coracopsis vasa. Next base: position 44,641 of record JANHGB010011739.1, on the reverse strand, counting down.
CTTTCAGAACATTTCAATCACAGCCTAAATAAATGGGACTTGGTCACTAGAGGGACTCCTAAATATAGAAATACTTGTCACGTTCTAGATGTTAAAATCGTTATGGAGAAATTATTTTCTGCCTTTCCTGTTTGACTAATCCTGTTGCTCTTAGTTTTGGTATGAGTTTTAAATTAGAAGATGTACTTCATCATTGTCCATAAATAATGGATACATGGTTAACTTTCTGTTTCAGAAAACAGAGGGATATAATTAAGTTCCCCAAAATGGATCGCTTTTATTACAGTGGGTATTCTGTGCTAAGAAAACTGACAGGAACACTGAACCCATTTTGCAGGGCAAATTCTGTTTTAAAACCAACCAGGGATTCTGTGTGTTTCATTTTGTTCTTCTGAAATTAACTTGCTATATAACCTGATAATCACTTTTCCTTCATTCCTGTTCTCACAGCTGTGCAGAGCCGAGATGCAGCCTGGTACCATTCGCTGACAGCACCATTGAGTGAGGATCAGAAGAAACAGCTGCAGGAAATTTATACATTAGCAGAACACCGGCGAAATGCTGCAGGTGAGGCACTTTTCTGGGGCCATTTTATCTGTTGCAGAGATACTGGAAGTGCATCTAATCTGTAACAACAGAGAGAAGAAATCTCTGTTGTTGTAAATGTGCCAAGTAAAACTTCCTGAGAAGCATGAGTAGGATATCACACTTATATTATTCCTTGCCTGCAAGTATCTGTTATTGAGAATACTCTTGCTTCTAATTAATTGCCTTCTCATTGCCATGTGCTGCTATTTCAACAGGGTACGAACTAGCTTTGCACAATCTGACATTTGAAATGAAGAGGAAATTGAGGCAATATCTAGCTGTCAGCCAGGCAATTGATGAAGATTTCTATAGATTATTATGCGTTTAACAGTTTTGTGACTTTTTAACTGCTAACATTACTGTCACAGTCAGTGTAAGGTTTTAGATGCTTAGAAAGCTTGCATAATGGAAAATAAATTCATATTTAATCAAAAAACATGCAGAATAGTATCACATGAACTGATTCTATAGAGGATTAATTCCTAAGCTTATTTCTCAGTTGTAGTGGTGTGTGCATGTATGTATTTAAAGAAAATGTGAGTGTAATTTATTAGTGTCACTGCATTTAGGGAATGATATTTTGACTCAATTGAGAGTTTTTTCTACAACTGTGTATTCTTAGCTGAGCTGTATTGTCTCTGACAAAAGCATTTTCAATAGGCTGTTTTTCACATCCTTTCCCTTCTTTCAATTCTAGAGGCTAAGACAATAGAACAACAAAGTGGCTACACATTTGACAACAAAGGACTGATCACAGCATTTAACTTTGCTGGAAGTACTACCGGTGGCAACTGAAGGATCAGCTGCAAAGGTCAATGGGAAGGGTCTCATCATTACATTTTCTTGAAATCATGGTGACTTCTGAGTGATAGGGGAGGGTAATTTAATGCTGCTGAAAGTTTCCTGGAAAATAGCAGTGTGCTTCCCCCACCAGAATGCTCTTTCTAACAAGCTACTGTAATGTACAAATTCTTGTGGTGTTTTTATAATTTGATGGATGGAAAGGAAACATTTGTCCTCAAGGAAACTGAATGACTGGGAGGAGCCAGGCTGCATCTGATTGAGTTGCACTTCTCAGGTTTTTGCTGTGCAGAATTGATAGATTCATATGGATAACAGTGCCTTCTGTTGTACATGGATTGCCTGAACAAATGGATTTTGGAGTGCATTATAATTTTTTAAGCGTAAGGACATTTCTTGATACACTGTAAGCCTTGGTTCCATGTTTTCCAGTCACCTGCTTTTTACTACTCGGTTCAGTTGTTTGTGGGTTGCATATGCATTGCTGGATTCAGAATATTATCTCATCTTCCCTATTTGGTGCAGACCAAATGTGTAGAGGGAAGTGTCTGTTGAAGTGGCAAAGCATACACTGGTTATGTCAAAGGGTCTTAACAAAATTGCAGATTTTCCCTTGATGCAGTAGTTTTAAATTATTTCTCTTAGCCATGAAATCAGCTTGCTTGAGTTATGATGGCATGCATGGCAGGTGGCTACCCTAAACCTACACTGATATTACCTCCTGCCTGGGCAAGCGGAGTGACCCTCGCATGTAGATGTTCTACATGACAGCTTTTTATTTCCACTATTTTTGGTTAATATTGGATTTTAATTGGGATTCTATAAACCTCTTTTCTGGTTTTATGCATTCATTACCATTCCAGTGGTAGTACTGAGTAATGTGGTACAAAATATTTACAATATTTTATTTATCTTGATAGAAGAAAAATAGCTCCAAACTTGTTTCTTCTTACTCTTATACTTCTGTGATTGTATTTCTGGTCTGCATTCCAGTTGGCTGTTCTTGTTGCATGCTGAAATTCCATCATCTGCCAGATTTTTTCCTTAGTTTTGAAGACTGGTTTCTCATGAATTGAAACACATCCAACAAATTTTTTGTGAATATGTTAATTTGAGAAACTGATAGCAGTACTAATTTGATTAGGTGCCCCTCCTTTAGACTTACTGGGATCACAGTGGTGTAGCCAAAATTAGTAGGGGTGCTTTAGAATGTGAAGTTTGGATTGGAGATAAAATGTTTAGACCAGATATTGTCTCTATGTGTTAATTTCTTTATGATTTAGAAATATTTACCAAACAATTTTAAGCACATACTGATAGTGTATTTCTTTATAGCACTGCCCCAGCTGAAAAATCAAAGCCCTTCCCATACCCCATCAGATTTCCATTGACTGTAATGAATTACAGATTACTGGCCCTGCCCTGTGCTGAAGCTTTCATTTCATGTACCTCAGAGTAATTATAATTCAGTCTGATAAATCTGAAGCACTCTATGCCTTGGCTTCTGGAAAAGGCCAAAGTGTCTCTGCCTGTTTCTTGCCCCATCCCCAGGGATTTTCTGAGCCTGGCAGCTGAGGGGCAGAAGGTTCCCTGCTGCTTTCCTTTTTCCTGCACGTTTATGTCAGACTCTCCAGTGCTGTTCTTTGCGGCTGGTTCTTTCCCACCCTCCCCCAGCAGCTGGAGATTAAAGTTGGCCTGGTTCGTGTAGGTTTTTCACTGCTGCTACTCACTTAATAGCAACAGTGAAAATTTCTCACTTTTAGGTCTGTTGAACATATGGAAAACTGTGAGAATTCCAGGGTCTGTATTTCCAAAAGAGACCAATACATTGAGCTGCATTGGGCAGGCTCTTCAAGCTCAAACAACAGAGGGCCAGGACATCCTTTATTTTGAACATCAGGACATGAAAATTATAGGTCACTTTCGCTAATTTAGGCCTGGGGGTGAATTGACTGAGACGGTAGGAAGACATTACATCCAGTTTGTTGGTGAGTTTCTCAGAAACCATAGAAGTTTTGAATTCCTTCATGAATTTAAGGAATGTGTTGGGTTTTTTTTAAATTAAGGACATGGACATCTTCTCTCTTACCTGAAAACTGAAGTATTAGTCCCTTTATTATCTTATTTTTAATCTCTTTATTATCTTATTTTTAAAAATGAGATTGTTGAGTTGGGTTTCTTTAAAAGCCCATTTGCCTTCTCTACACTGGCATGCAGAGTAGAAGAGGGATTTATTTTTCTTCTGCTAATGAGGTTGCTTGCACAGTCACAAGCTAATATTTAGGAGTTGATGTGTTCAAGGAAAAATCTGCTTTTGCATAGCATCTCTGTGTCACTCAGCTGAACTATGGCTGCTCCCTAGTTCTGCTTCTTGTATACTTTACAAATCAACTGCCAAGAAAATTTCACCCAGATGTTTCTTACAAGGGGTTTAATCAGCAGCGTGGAGTCGGGAATCTTTGTTGTCTATTTTGCAGTGGGGGTCAGAGATGTCTGAGGGGATGGCATGTAAAAAGGTTAAATGCCCTTCCCTTCCCAGGAGATTCATGAGCAAATGTTTCTACTGGCAAAAGCAAATGTTAACTATTTTATTCCTTTTTTTTGAAAAGGGTTTTCATCCAAAAAGATTTATTGGGCTCTAGCCTTCACTTTAACATATGGTTCTCTTTTAACATGATAAATATCCATTTGTACATGATCATAAATAGGTAATGGATTTGAGGGATTTCTTTCTGACCTATGTCCAGCTTTGTACTACATTAAAGGGAGAGTAACACAAATGTGCATTACTGTCTCACTTTGAAGCCAAGGTAATAATGGAATATCGGGTATCAACATCAGCCAATCAAGCATGATGTATTTGCCATTGAAGTGCAGAGAATCATGAATGTATTGTAAAATAAATCAAAGGCTGATAAACAGTGACCTGTGTTGCCCCATGTTCATCTTCCTAAAGCGTGAAGGTGACTTGTATGGGCACCATAGGGGCTTTACATAGGAAATTAGCATTCTGTAGGTTATAATCATAGCAAATGTTAACTTACACGATAAGCTGCTTTTTCAGATAAAATTAACTGATCCTGGATATTGAATTGCATATGCTGTTTTGTCACTTTGAAAAGAAAATGAGATTCACCATATGTTTTGACTGTAACTTTTTACTCTCTCTCTTTCAAAGTTGAAGGTCTTGGTTTGCTTTCATTAAAAGCAGAATCTTTGATCAAAATGGCCAGGTCCAGGAAAACTGCAGAATATCAAGCTAAGGAAAAAGCTAAATCCCAAACCCCAACAATCCCCCAAAACCCACATGTGCACAGTCTGATTGAAATAAATGTGCTTTGGGAGTGTAAGTCAAAATATGTAAGGAATGTTACACAAAATGATATTGTGAGATTCTTTACTTTAGGGGGAAAGGCTGCCTGCAGGGTGTCAGGGAAACATGAAATTAACTGGTTTAGGACATACCCTTTGCCTGTGAAGTGTGGGCAGTTTGTGACTCTGGAGTCCATCATACATTGTAGAGGAGAGAAGGTAGGACAGTAGAGGATTTATTTATTTTTTTACTATAAAGCAAGAGTCTGTCTTGAGACTTTGGTGAACATGAATGATTAACTGTCTTTTGTTTCCAGAATCTTTTTTAATTCCCTCCTTTCCTTCCATTTGCCAACCAATGTGTTATCAGATATTTCAGGGGTTGTTGAAAATACCTGAAAAGTTAAAGATTAAACAATTTTTTTTAAATCCTATGGTTCTTGAAGCAATGCAACCTATCCATTGCATTTCTGTCTGTAGAATAAAGTCTCTCTTTTGACATATGCAGATGTCACAGAACTACAAAACCCCCTCACTTGTCCCTGTGGTTTGATGAGTGTTTCTGTGTTTTACTTCTTGAGGATATGGGTACTTGTATGGGTTCTTTGAAATCCCCACACCTTGTACTGAAATTTACTCAAAAGGATAGGCAAAACTGCAGTATGTAATGGAGTACCCAGTTCTAGTTCTGAGATGCCTTCGTCAGTCTTCTGATGATGTTTGGCAGGCTGGTGGTCACTTCTTCAAGGATCTCCATCTCTGAGGACATTCTTGAAGTCCAGGAGACTCTGAATCTTTGCACGTGGGCAGAGAATCTGTATTTCCCTGGTCACAGGAAAGCATACAGCAGGCATGGCTATCAGCTTCTTGATCTTATGAATGAAAATAGCACTGTCTTCTGTCGGATGTCAAATTTTACCCCAAACAGATGGCATACAGAAGATGTGGATGTTCTTAGTGTGTTAAAGGAAGCCAGATACTCTTCCAGATACCAGAAAGTCTTAGCATAAAGCCATATCATAAAGGATATGTGAGAGGTTATATGAACAGCTCAAGCTGCTTGCTTTTGACACCTCTTCCACAGCTACTTTTTTTTGTAAAACAAAACAACCAAAACCAGTATAAAATAAGAAAGAACTAAAGCAATGTGTGTGCACTAGGCAGGTAGAAACTTCCCTGGCCTGTGGATCTAATCCCAGTACTCACTGCAAGTGCACCCACATACTTTTAAAATAGAACATGCAACAAGTGTATGGATATCAGTACCCTGAATCTGACAGCCGTTGATGAGAAGTGATGACTTAATGTGAGTTTTCGCTGGCAGAAAACATATGCATCCCTTTATGCCTTCCATGATGGGGCCGCAGTGCTGGTGGATAAGGGAAGAGCGACTGATGTAATCTACATGGACTTTTTGCAAGGCATTTGACACTGTCCTGCACAACATCCTTGTCTCTGAGTTAAAGACGCATAGATTTGATGGATGGACCACTCAGTGCATAAGGAATGGGCTGGATGGTTGTGCTCAAAGAGTTGTGGTCAATGGCTATATGTCCAGGTGGAAATCAGTGACAAGTAGTTGTCCTAAAGGGGCAATATTGGAACTGATCCTTTTCAACGTCTTTCTTGGTAACATGGACAGTGGGATCGAGTGCACCCTCAGCGCGTTTGCTGACAACACCAACCTGTGTGGTGTGGTTGACACACTGGAGGGAAGGGATGCCATCCTGAGGGACCTTGACATGCTTGAGAGGTGGGCCGTTGCCAACCTTATGAAGTTCAACAGGGCCAAGTGCAGGGTCCTGCACCTGGGCTGGGGCAATCCCAAGCACAACTATGGGTTAGGCAGAGAATGGACTGCGAGCAGCCCTGAGGAGAAGGACCTGGGGAGTTGGGTGACAAGAAACCGAACATGACCCAGCAATGTGCACCTGCAGCCCAGAAAGTCCATGGTATCCTGGGCTACATCAAAAGGAGTGTGACCAGCAGGTCGAAGGAGGTGATCCTGCCCCTCTACTCTGCTCTTATGAGACCCCACCTGCAGTACTGTGTTCAGCTCTGGGGCCCCCAACACAAGAGGGACGTGGACTTGGACTGAGGCCACAAAGGTGCTCAGAGAGCTGGAGCACCTCTCCTATGAAGACAGGCTGAGAGAGTTGTTCAACCTGGAGAAGAGAAGGCTCCAGGAAGACCTAATAACTGTTTTCCAATACCTAAAGATGGCTTACAAAAAAAATGGAGAAGGACGTTTTACAAGGGCATGTAGTGACAGGACAAGGGGGAATGGCTTTAAACAGGCAGAGGACAGATTTAGATTGGATATTAGGAAAAAATTCGTCACAATGAGGGTAGTGAGGCACTGGCACAGGTTGCCCAGAGAAGCTGTGGCTGCCCCATCCCTGGCAGTGTTCAAGACCAGGCTGGACAGGGCTTGGAGCAGCCTGGTGTAGTGGAAGGTGTCCCTGCCTGTGGCGGGGGGTTGGAGCCAGATAAGCTTTAAGGTGCCTTCCAAACCAAACCATTCTGTGATTCTATCATACTAAAGGGCTACCTAAAATGCTCTATGGCTAGGGAGCTAACTAGTGAACTGCTTCCTGACTAGAGTTTTGTTCAGAGAGAATCTGCAGGCATATGTAATTGTAATGAATAGAGAACGCATCCAGTTTCATTGAGGTGTGATGTATTTGATATGATCTCAGATTTGCAGTGTTCCTGGTGTTGCTTGGATCTTCTATAGGAGCATCCAAGAACTCTGTCACATGCCTTTCTCCAGGAAAATAATGTAATTGGGCAGCCCCAGATTTGGTGGGATGCTTTGAAAGCAATGGTCAGAAAGCAATTCTTATTACAAGTGGGTAGTTGTCCATATCAGAGAAATGAGGTGGAAATGGTGTATTAATGCAAGGATTCTCTTTATAGCCTGTATAGAGGTTCACAATCTTAAGTGCTTGGCTATGCTCATGGTGGGATAAGAGTTGAACTTTCAGAGGCATCAATTTCTCCGACATTTATACAACAGTGTCAGTTCCAGGATTCACCTGAGGTGAATGGAAAGTGTTGGTCAGGGGCTGCCTCCTAGACCATCCGGGATTATGTCAGATGAAGTGAAATGATAGTTTGAAGCTGTGGAGCAATGAAAATGAGTGTTTTCTTGAAATGAGATTTTAATGTTATGTTCAGGTATGTTTTAATTTTTGGGTTTCTTGCCCTCACTCAAAATATAAAATCACTACATGACATGGAGGCCTATTGACTTTTCACAGGACCGTTTACTGTTGGAGGGGTCAATCCAAGAATTGTTCCTCATTTTTAGGCATTTTCAACATGTTTGTTAGTAAAGTTACACATATCCCTCTTTCACTACTTTCCATGCACAGAGAACTTGGAAATGAGCTTAACAAAAGCAAAAAGAGCAGCTCTTTGACAGAGAAGATTGTGCATCAGGTGGTTATTTTTAGAAAACAGAACAACTATGGCCTCTGAAGGAAATATGAAACAAATATTTATACAAAAGTGCATGAGGTAAGGAAAGAATTTAAGGCAATATAAGCAGGACTCTGTTCTTTGATCACAGCTGTAATGGTTGTTTTTTATCATTGATAAACAATGTGTGAAAATTGCTTTTGATTGCATGTGCTGTTGGTAGTATGCTTGACATCACCTGCAATGTTTTTGGGCTCAGAAAGACACCAAAGAGGCCATGCAGATTTCTTTTGGTATTAAAAGCGAAAATAGGAGCCCATGCCTGCAGTGAGGTAGACCACTATTTGCTACATTAGCAGATTGAATTGAAGGTTCATCACCTTTGTAAGAAGCCTGAAATACTAAACTATGGGTTGGCTTTGAGGGCAAGAATTGACAAACGCAAAACATGCATTGATGACAAGAAGAAACTCTTCCTAGCTTAAAGAATTCTGGACAGCGTTTTCTGAAGCTGTGCTGAATTTGCTTTAAAAATAGTAATAAATCTTACTGCTTAGGTCGAATGTTACATCTGTTGTGCATTTCTATGGGAGGAATAATATTTCTTAAAAAAATGTAACATGCCACCTACCAAGGACCCTGATCTCATTTTACAGCCTCTCTTCATGCAGCCATAAAACTGACTTGCAAGAACACCCCGGAATTACTTTTAAACAAATGTGTGTGTTAACAATCCAGAGTTAACATGGGCATTTGTGTAGCAGTGTCTGTTTGTTAATCTCAGATTTGTGAAGGTAACTGTTCACATGAACACTTTGCCTGCAAAAGAACATAACTGTCATTTAATGGAGATAATATCATTACAGATCAGCCAAATACAATTCTGAAATTATCAAACTAGTGAAGACAGTGCTGAGAGAGGGGATTGCACCAGAGCTTGGCCCAGTCTTCTGTGCATGGGAATCCTGCTGAAACTGCAAGCCCGATATTTGTATCAGTGGAGTATTTTCCTGAGAGTGAGTTGCTGAAGTAGCCTGTTTGCTAACAGGCACAACTTCCTTGGGTGAGGCACTGGAGCAGGTTGCCCAAGGAAGCTGTGAATGCTCCCTTCCTGGAAGTGTTCAAGGCCAGGCTGGATGGGGTCTTGAGCAACCTGGTCTAATGGAAGGTGTCCCTGCCCATAGCAGGGCATTGGAACTGGATGATCTTAAGGTCCCTTCCACCCAAACCATTTTATGATTCTAAATTACTGATGGGTGATGCTTACCCTTTTCTGTATGGGGCACTTCTGTGCCACAGTATCTCCAAGAGCAGTGGTTAGTGGCCCATTTTTATAACTGGGGAGGTTGAGTTGGTATGGTTCGCCCAAAGCCATAGCAGTGTGTTGCAGCTGGCATGAGAAATTAAAATCCTATCTCTGTAGAAGTGTCTGGGAGTTTTGCCATTCATTTTAACGGAGCCAGGATTTTGCCCAAGAAATTTGCTAGGTCCTAATGTTTGCATCACTGCTAATACCTTTCCGAAAAGCTCTGTCAGAATGTGATTTATGAAAATGCTTAGTAACAGTGAGTTCCTCTATTGAGCTGCAATTCTAATCTGTCTAGCAGTGGCATTCTTTAATTGTATCTTTTGTGGGTTGCTTGGTATGACGAGCTGTCATGTAGAAAAATGTTTCTTGCCTAGCTGATGAATGACATCCTGACTGTTAATTCCTCTTGAAGCTTTGAAGTAAACCCGTTGACATTGGAGCAGCACTCTAGGTGACCTGTGGTATCATCTGCACCATGTATCAGAGTGTTGTGAAGCTTGTAGCCTGTCTGCAGGTATTAACAAACATGCTGGTTTGGTTGTGAAACTGTATGTTGTGATTTTAAGTGTTCAAGGCCAGGTTGGACAGGGCTTTGAGCAACCTGGTCTACTGGAAGGTGTCCCTGCCCATGGCAGGGGGTTGGAACTAGATGAGCTTTAAGCTGCCTTCCAAACAAAACCATTCTGTGATTCTATGATTGCCACTTTTAATGGGTTTTATAAGAGTATTTTTTACCAAAGGAAATATATGGCTCCTATGACAACTCCTGCCCTCTGACAGAACATTGATCTTCTTTTGCCTAGAATCACGTTCTTCAGCTGAATTCTAACTCCAGATCTCTTAAAATGGTCATTTCTCTTGGTTGGTCCCCAGCAAAGGTGAAAGATGATCGGTGTTCACTTCCTCTTATTATCAGAGGTGTTAAATGAATAATTTAAATACTGTATTTACCTGTTTGATTAAGTTACTGGAACTTCACCAATCTCATGCAGTATCCTACTGAATTTGTGGGTTTTCTGGCAAACTCAAGCTACATGGATTTGTGTGCACATCAGGAATACTCTCCATAGACACCTTAATGAGATTCAGGGTAAAAGAGAAGAGAGAGAGAAAGAGTCTGGAAAGGTCGTATCAGCATATAAATAATGGATGTTTTCCTTTTTTATTAAAGATGTTGGCCTTCTATCTCTCAGCACCTCGTAGAGCAGATCATGCAGTGTCTGTATGGAGAAAGCATAACCTGTGTCTCCTTTTCCTCCTGCAATGAGTACCTTTCTGGAGGATGCAGGGGGTTAAACAGAACTGCAACAACAGAAATTGGAGAACACCAAAAGCATCTGAACGTGCACTGAACAGAACTAGCTATCACCATCCATTTCTATGTATAGACCACTCAGAAATGTGTCGACATCAAGTGAGATTAAACAGATGCAAGGAGTCTAGTTTTCCTCAGTACAACAAGGTTCATAGTTGTTGAATTCTGCCAAACAAGAATCAGATCAGGGTAAACAGCATGGTTAGCTCAATTTGTATTATTGTTTTGAAGAAAGACTGACAGGATCTGTCTGCGTCATTGTGGAGATAAAAAATGCCACCAACAACAACCTGGTCAAGAGAGAGACCTTGAAGAAGTCTCCCAAGCATTGTTTTCACTGGAAGAGCAAGCATGGAAATTCTGAAAGGAAGCGTTACTACTCCTGGTGCTCAGTTACAGAATATTTATCCTTTTTGTATTGTTAATCAAAAGGTTTACTGATCTCATGAAGATAAGGTAAGTAGGTTTAGCATTAGCATTAGCATACTTTCCCACTGTGCTCCTCTGGTAAGCATGGCTGATTTCAGAACTAAGGGCCATCTGAGCCACTAGGCTGGAGGGTCTGAAGGGCTTTTCATGGCTGCCAAAGGTCCTTCTGTCAAGAAGGGAGAATTTTGCAGTCTCAGGCTGCCTCAGTTCTTTTGGTTGCTTCTTCCTAACTGCTGCAAAGGCATATTTGATTGTTTAATGGGATTTGCTATGACTTAGTGATTGATATTCTAATAAAACACACTGAGAAACCGCTGCCACTGTGTGGCTGAAGTAGCGGCTGTTTGTGGTTGCAAATCATTCCAGGCTGCCTGTCACACGAGGAAGGGGTGGGGAAAGTGCTTGTGTTCATCTTTGTCTGTTACAATCAGGCTTTGTTAGCCTCCTCTTTGCTGTCTGTTCTATAGCTTTAGGATGCAGTGGTCTTCCAAGGCATCAGGATATTACCTTAGATCTTCAGCTTCTGCTTTTTGTGAGCAAAGATTCTCACTTAATCATGATTCTGGATTTCTCTGTCTCCCACTCACCAATTCAGGGCTGTGATCTGCTGAATTAAGAACAACTGTGGAGTAATCCAATTTTTTCTGTCAATACGTATTCCTACAAAGCATGGACTATTAATCATGAGATTCTCTTACTACTCTGTTTCTTTCTTTAGATGCAGTACTGTGTAAAATGTTTTCAAATAGATTTTGAGCAAGTTTTTCAGTGTTTCAGGGCCTAAATCCTGATTGAATGGAAATCTGACACTACAGCAGGTTGGGGAAGATACAGGAAATGTGGCAAACAAATCAAAGGTTAACTATGAGAAGAAAAAGATAGCATTGCGTTGTTTATAAACTGAAAATACTCAGTTTTATAGCTTCATGTTCTTGCTCTGTTCCTGATTGTAGGGTGGGGGGGAAGATTTTATTGTCTTTTACTTTTCATTTGGGCATAGAGTTGTACTTGACTATTAACTCCAGATTTTGCTTTGTGACAGTACTGCTGCAGGAAAAAAAAGCACTGGCTACTTAATGTCAAAGAACATGTACCAGCTTATTTTGTTGCAATCTTTGTGGCTTCCATCCAGGGTCACTTCTGCTACAGGACACCTGAGTCTGAGTTTCGTTTTGCTGCAGGAGATTGCCTAACAGGACAGTAACAGTTCATAGTCTAATGAATTTCCAAAGCAGTATTAAAGCACTGGGAAGCGTTGCATCCTTTCCTGAATGCTTTCTGTTTCACCATGTAGTTTTATACAATAGCATCTTTTTACTGTTTTTCATAATATCCCGCTTTGGTTGGAGAAAAATAGGGGGAAAAGATGACCAACTGTGGATATGATTAAAGACACACAGGTGAGCACTGTTATGTGTAGTACTAATGAGGACATAAGGGAAAAAATAAGCACACCATCTGGTTTTAGGTACCTAATTTAAGTTAGGAGGCTTATCTTGTTAGGCTTTTGTAGGAGAGTGGGGAATAGACAGAGTTGTGCTCCTTAAGCCATCAGATGCTCTAAATCACCCCCTGGCCAAGCCTGCTTCCTTCTCTTCTTGCAGAGCTGTCTCAGGAAGATGAACCATCCAGGTTGGGTTGGTAATGAGCTAATCTGAGTACGCCCACCTGGTGGGTTTGTTTGGAGGGGAAAGAGAAGCACTCAGGAAGATTGTAACACTCAGTAATCAGAGAAGAAAAGTCTCTGCTTCTTGTTTGCTGATTGTGTGCAAGTGTATAGTTGGTTTTGCTGATGCTTGTGCAAGAGAGAGATTCTGAAACGTAATTTGATGCATAGGCTTTGTCTTGTTACAGTAAATTACAGCCTTTCCTTCCCCAGGAGCTGAGCTATAGCTCTTCCTGTTTTAGAGTGTTGTGTTTCCTTGATTGCACCATGTATTGTGAAATTTTTGGTGCTTTTTATTTTTGTCTTTTCCTGTGGATGCTCTGATGCAAGTAAATGGTACTACAGCATTCAGGAAACTTGTCAGGCTGCATTCAGGTCAGCAGTTCATCAGTGAGTGCTATGAAAGATAATCTATGAATGTCAAAGTTGCAGTACCTTGAAAAAAGGCAGTCAGCAGGAACAGCTTGAAAATCTGCTGAACAGAAACACCTAAAGGGAGGTAAGGTAGTGATTATGAATTATCAAATGTGTCAAGCCCCTGAGCGTGTGTCCAGATTCTGGGCTTTGTGGTGACCATTAGCCTATCCTTTAGGATTAGGGGAAAACCCTAAAGAAGGGAAACATACAACCTGTGGTTGGGAGTATGTTACAGAGCTAGATTTTCTATCAATTTCTGTTACTGACCCTGCTTGAGAACTTAGAATCACTAAATAGTTCACGTTAGAAAGGAGCTTAGGAGGTTTCTAGTCAACCTGCTGCCCAAAGCAGGATCAGCTTGGAGATAGAGAATATTGCTTGGGATTTTACTGAATCAGTCTTGCTGCTCTTCCTGTAGGATGGGCAGGTGGAATTGAGGGTTGGCAGTGGTGAAATAGCTTGGCTGGGCTATGTGAGCAGAGATGATTAGGAGGGCAGGTGTTTGACTTGCTCAAAATGTGATAATTGCAATAATCTTGAATGAAGTGGCTCTGCTTCAGACAGTCAGAGGATAATTAGACTTTGCATTTGAAAGGACATGATCAGAAAATGCAATAAGCATTAGGCATGAGTCTCACCACCATGCAATTTCTAGCTCTAGAAACTACAGCTTGAAGTAGCGTTAGCTTTGATTGCAAGGGTATGCCGCTTCCTCAGAGCAGTTCAAAAGTTGAAGCATGAATTATATAGTTGTGTGGGAGGGGAAGGTATGAAAGGTATAAACTCTATTGCATGAACTATAGATGTGTAGGAGAGGGAGATATAGAAGGAGAACCTACATGAGAAATCGGCGTCTGCTTGGATGGCAGAGTGTCAGCAGGTGTCTGGTAGGTTCTGCTTGCAGAAGGAAGCAGGTGGCTTATTATTCACAAGAGAAGAAGGAGCATCCCACTGACAAAGGATCTAAGCATGGGAGAGCCAGATGAATGGAGGTATCCCTGGAGGTTTCAAGCAGATGGGTTGTGACCTCCATGTTCTTAACCTTTTCCAAGATGACAAAGCATATTGCTGAAGGAGAAAAGGCTGGACAGGGAAATACAGTCTTTTAAAGGCTGAGAAAGGCACCTGCAGTCATTTACTTCGTGTCACTGCAGGGGAAAGTAGAGGCACGTCCCTACCCTGCAACTATTTGCTCATCCCTAATACAGAGATATGCATCCAGCACACCTGTGCCATCCAGTCTCAAGCTTTGCTACCCAATTTCAGCTTCTTTGCAATGATACATTGATGAGAGTTGCAGGTGTGTTGCCTCTTCATGGGTGCCTTGGAAAGCCAGATGGGGGACACCAAGCTGTATGAAGATCCAGATAAAAATGTGGTTGTGAAGAAGAGGGGGCATGCAGGTATGCACAAGCTTAGAGAGAAGACAGAGAGTTGTTAATACAGTTACAAAGCCCATGCTTTCTCCTTCATAGCAATTTAGAACACATTTGTAACTCTTTCCTATATTTCTACTCTCATTTGCAGGGGAAATGTTTTTCCTCTGGTACCAAGCCCAGGTCACTGCGACGGAGCCAAAGCCTGCCATGTTCAGGTACAGCTCTGCCATGAAACACCTAAGCTCAGCAGTTCTTCCGGCAGTCCCTCTTCATCCAGCTTCATCTGCAACGTCTTCTCCAGAGGACACTGCTGTGCCAGTGTTCAGTTCATGCTGTCAGCTATGTGGCAGGGAGGGAGGATGGCCCAGCAAGTCAGGGTGACATTGTGAAGGGGGCTCTGTCTTCCCCTCCTGCTTCTTTTTGGGCAGGCTCCTTCTGCGAGCAGGAATCACAGGTTTGCTGTCGGCTTCCTGCTTGGTCTTGAAAAAGATTGGCTGCTCTGTCATCTTTCCGTCTGTAATCTCTCTCTGTCATTTCTCACATACTGTGACTTCGGGGCCCACTGGAACCCAGAGATTTTCACCCTGACAGATAGCTGAATATCTCCAACAAGGGCTACCTTTCCTATTTCCTTACAGAGAGTTGCTATTGCTGAGATAACTGCCTGCTAATCTGAGCACAGTGGGGAGTTCTCAGGAAGATCATACTTCTGAAAATGGCTGTGCTACACCAAACCAAGGAGCACCTCAGCTCATTAGTAGAGAGTTACAAAACCTGAATCCTTAAAACCCTGACTGAACTGATACAGCTGAGCTTCTGCATGCTCTTGATTACAATACTTGATTGCCTAAACTGCTTACAGTAGCTAAAAATATCTGATATATTCCAACTATCAGTGACACATGCAGCACATAATACTGGATGCCACCCACTGGCTTGAAATGTTTTTTCACCATGTGCCTGACTTGCTACAGGAGCCAGAAGGCAGGAAGAGAGACAGTTGGGGTGATATTGAAAGAGGCTCCCTTATTACTTATCTAACTTGGATCAGTTTGTGGTTCAGAGTTTTGTCGTACTAAAAGCTCTTTGCAAAGTGTGATTATTTAAATTGGTGCAGTCTCTCTGATGATGTTGGAGAGCTGCTTCTAGTCCAGCATTTCTCAGGAAAGCTAATAGCAAAAACCATTCCTATAGGTTTTACATACTTCTGACACTGTGGTTTGGTCTACTGCAACCTTTGGGTCCATGAGAAGATCATGTTGGGCTCAGCTGTATCATTCTATGGGTGACTAACGCTTAAAAATCTAGCATTTTGAGAATAAAGATAGATCTGTTTTTCACTTTGCTATGTTCATGGGTTCCTTCTGACAGAGTATGCATGCCAGTCAGACTCAAGGAAGAAGAGATCTCAACGCCCACCATCACCTTGATTCCCTAGGCCAGCTGAGGATCCAAGGAAGGAGTGTTTGAGAGAAGATCCTGTATCTCTACACACGTTTTCTGATGCTGTAAGCTCTATCAAGCATCCCTTTTGGCAGTTTTCTGAGAAGCCCTTGTTAGCAGGATGCCTTTTCCTCCTGCTTCTACCTTTATCTTGCATTTGGCGCTGTTTCTGTTTAATTCAGGGAATGGCAGAATGCCTTTATTCAGCTTGACAATCCTTGGTTATAAGAGTCACAAAGCTGATGCACAAGAGCTTTACTTCTGTGCCTGTTGTTCCCTTCACTTGCAGGAAGGATGTGAAGTTTCATCTACAACAATCTTGCTTTTAGCACAAGGGCTTGTTCTCAGGATTATTGTTAGCATGGGGCATTTTAACGTGATATAGTAGAATTCATATGATTCTAGAAATCTCCGCTTCATTTCTCCCACGTGTTCAAATAATGGCTGTACAAAGGAGACCACTCATCTTGCCTGTGCCAAGCAAGAACTCATTTCTGAAATTGATGTACCATCACCCAGTCTTTGCCTGCAGGACTATGTTCTGCACAGGAATAGTCAACTGTAAAGGGAAATTATAGAATCGTAGAATAATTAGGGTTGGAAAGGACCTTAAGATCATCTAGCTCCAACCCCCCAAATCTCCAGGAGTGGAGTACAACCATTTATAAACCTCCTGCAACTAAAAGCATAAAGTGTTTGCCATTACAAGTCGTGCCTGGGGACTTCCATCATGCATGATTTTTCATCCCATGATCTTCAAGAATGACGTACATGTAACTTTTAAATCTTTTAATAGTGTGCACATTAGGAAGATTAGGTCAGGCAGAGCTCAGCTAGCCATCAAGATGATTTTCATGCTTTGTCACCAACTATTTGTTATTCCCAGAAGGCTAAATCTGTGGTTAGGTTTGATTGCACAAGGTGAGAGGCACAGGCTTAGCTTCCCTCTTCTTTGCAGTATTTGAAGCTTAATTGGTGGTTGCAGAAAGATTCCAGATATCATCAGAGACCAAAACATTTAAATCCAGGTAAGAAATACTTCTGTCAGACCAACATATTGTGCCAAGTAGAAGAGAGCTTCATTAAAGCAGAGCCATGTCTGTTAAATCCCTGTTCTGAAATACTGATTTTGTGACCTGATTATTTATATGGGGATTTTAGAGGGAGACATGGAGCACCCCCGATTGCTCTGTGAACTATCTCAGCATACCACTCCTTTTCCAGAGATACACACCTCCTAGTTTCCCTGGTCTCTGTTGTGACTAGATTGGTCCCAGGGAAAATATTGTATTCACTTTTTCTTCCCTGCAAAGCAGGAAAATGCCAGTTTTACATTAGCAAAGGAATGAGAGTTTGATAGAGCCTTCTCTCTGCTCCACTGTGATATGTTAGGCAGTAAATTTACTAATGGCTTCTGCTACCCACTAGGTAACTGTGTGGCAAACATTATGGTTTGGGAGCACAAATCTAGGTGATATGTGTGTGTGATTAAAGAGGCAACAGATTAGCTATGGCAGTGTGTTTGTAATGGTTTAACCCCAGCCGACAACTAAGCCCCACAGAGCTGCTCCTTCACACTCTCAGTGATGGAAGAGAGAATCAGAAGAATAAAAGTGAAAAGATTCATGGCTTGAGATAAAGTGAGTTTAACAAGTAAAGTAAAAGCCACATGTGCAAGCAAAGCAAAATTCATTCACCACTTCCCATCGACAGGCAGGGGTTCAGCCATCTTTGGGGAAAGATGTCATCATCATGCTTTCCCCATCTTCATGCTTTCCCTGAAGCTTTACATCACATGTAATGGAAGACAAACACCATCACTCCAAATGTGTCCCCCCCTTCTTTTTCTTCCCCCAGCTTTATGTGCTGAGCATGATGCCATATGGTCTGGTATATCCCTGTGGTTAGCTGGGGATAGCCTGACTGTGTCCCCTCGCAACCCCTTGTGCACCCCCAGTCTCCTTGCTGATGGGGTGGAGTGAGAGGCAGAAAAGGCCTTGAGTCTGTAAGCACTGCTCAGCAGTAACTACAGCATCCCTGTGTTATCAACACTGTTTTCAGCATAAATCCAAAACATAGCCCCATGTGAGCTACTATGAAGAAAAGTAATTCTACTCAGCCAAAACCAGCACAGCATTTCATCCTAATGAACAAGAGCAAGGCCTGACCTACCTGACCTAGTTGGCCCTGCTTTGAGAAGACCACTGGACTAGATGATGTGCAGAGGTCCCTTTTGGTCTAAATTATTCCATGATTCTAATACAGCTGCCGGAGCATATAGCCAGGATCAAGGGTTCTTTATACAACTGGTGCTGGATCCATTGCTGCTGCAGCTGCTCTAGGACAGACATTTGTCTCCAAGTGCTGTCTTCATTTCTCCTAATGAGCGTGGATGCATGCAATAGATACAGTTTCTGGGACTGTGGTGTGGCCAATTGTGCAGTCTGAACACTCCAGCACATGGCATTTCTAACATAGGATCATGGAGCGGTTGGAAAGGACCTTGCCTCTGCCTCCCTCAGTTCTCTGCCTGCCACCGTGGAGGTGGTTGTATTAATACCTTTCTGTAGTACCTGCACCAAAGAAAAACCCCTGCAGCCAGAGAGAGCCCCTTTGGGCAGGTCTGGTGCTTTGTGGATGGCTCAGAGTTCTCCAGATGTGAAAACACAAGGCCACCTGCCACCCCACCTGGTGACCCATTGCTTTTCATGGTGAGTGGGTCATTCTCTATGTTCCTCACAGGGTTGCTGATTGCATAAGCCAGCACCAATTTATTCTGTGGGCAGTCCTGCACCTCTACGGGAATGCATGCCCCTTTCCACTGCTCCCAGACACGATAAATCACACAAGACTTTAACCTTTATCTTCTACAAATTGTCTTTTTCAGTGCTGTGCCATGAAACCTCCCCATAAACAGGTGGGATCTGAAAGAACTGGAGCTCCTTTGAGTTAGCTATAAACCAAGTTTGAGCCCAAGTAGTGACATTTATAGAGGCAGGTGGCTTGTTGAATAGTATGCTCAACTGCAAGCCATGATGCTAAATGTCAGTCCAGGAATGCCATAAATCCTGTCTAAAAAGCGTTCAAATTGTTTTATGTTTCAACACACCAGCCCCAAACTCCACACATAAGAAAAGAATAAAGTGTGTGGGTGGCATAACTGTTACTTTTTTACATCCCAAACATACGCTTTTAGCAATCAGGACCTCACAAATTTCCCCTCTATGCTTGTCAGCATTGCTTTAGTTTCCAGCCAGGGGCTTTGAACTCTGCTGGCCCTTCTCCAGAGCTATGATCTTGGTTTATGATCAGCTCTGGGGGGCTAGTAAAAATGCTCCTGAGGAAAAAGCACAGCTTCTATTGGTGAAAGAGAACTTCACAGGTAAGGCTAAGACTTGTTCCCATTTTAAATGGGCCTTCCTTTACCAACCACCCGCTCCTTTGTACTCCCATCCCCGCCTCAAGCTCTGGCTATCCTACAGCTCGGTCCTTTTAGGCTTAGCCTTTTGCAGTCCCTGTTTCTTCTGTACTCATTTCCTCTACAAGTTTCCCACCTGGCACTCAAAACCCTGCTCACCTCCTCAGCAGGATCTGCGTGAACAGTGCCACCAGATCCTGAGGCTGTTTGCTTCTGCTGCCCGTTCTGACCTGTGGATGAGGCTCTGCAAAGCCTGGGACTGCAGCTGCTGGAGACAGGCTGCTGCAGGGCTTGCATGTGTGGCAGTTCTCAGGGAAATGGGTTTGAATTTACTTTGATTTCATGTGGCTTTCTTGGTTTGCCACATTTCTACCTTTGTTGTTTGTTTGGGATGTTTTAGCCTCCCTGGCATCGCCCAGTAGTCAAAGCCTTTTGATTAGTGTCTCCTGTAGGTCCTCCGCACTGGCTCCAAAGATATCTCCTACAGTGCGACTTTTGCTTTCTTCTGTTCAGGCCCTTATCACTGTTCTCACAACAGGATCCCCAAGCACAACACTGCTCAGAACTCGCCTGAGGAGCTGGAATGGCAGCATCTCACATATCTGCCGACATGAGCTGATTTAATGGTTTGGACTGGGATGTGAGTGCCAGCCTATGAACATCTGCTGCCCATGTGGACTCTGCTGATGCTTAGGCAACACGGGGTGGGGATGGTGTGACTGGTCCATCTTCCTCAGCCACTGCATGCTGCAGGGCTCACCAATAGCTGGCTGCTATCCTCCTAGCCAAATGCAGCTTGGACTGGGGAGGCTTCTGTTCGCTTCTTTGGGCTTATGGGAAGTGGCTTTCCCATACTAAAACTTAACAAATGTGGCACTTATTTGGGATGTTTCTGATGACTGGAAAGTGGGGGGAAAATTTGGGGTTGTTTGCACAACCCTAAGCAGACTCCTGAAATCTTTTTTCCTCCTTTTGCTGAAAGCAGATTTCACTTTGATAAGTTTAACCTTTAACTATAGCAGACCCACCACAGGGATGAATGTCACCTCTATAGGGGAAGAAAGATTACAGGAAGAATTATGTAGTGCTGCAGCTTTTCAGTGTAGTAAATTTAAGGTACTTTATGTACACCATTATAAGTCTTCAAAATGGTCTAAAATCACCTCTGAAGCCCAAACTTTGCTTACTTTTCAGTGCAAAGACTAACCTTTTGTGAAATCTTCATATTAAACAGCTGCAATTTGGCAGAAGTTTAGGGAGGAGAGAAGGAAATGGTCTGGAAAGATGATCATGATTTAAGAAGCTGTGCTCAAACAAAGCAGCCTCATTCGTTTATTTCTATTTATGTAGCCTGTCTTTCAGAGATCATTTTTGGCTATCAAAACACATTTATTTAGATCTTTCTTTCATGTGACTAAGACCTTGTCAGCCGGTTCCTGGCTCGTAACTGCTTGATTCTGCAACCTTAATATTCTCTTAACATTCGTTTGTATACAATTTCCTATATTTGGTCTTAGGGAGCAAATGGAAGAAAACCAGCTTTCTCACCATATGGAACCATATGTACCCGCACAGGGGTCAGCAAGATGGCTGAGCTATTTAGACTGAGATTTAGCAGAAACCTCTGCTCAAGTTAAGAGTGTGCAGTGAGAGCACTGAAGAGCTATTTGCTCTGGCAGGGTGGTCTGCAGTCCATGACTGTCAGTGGCTGCAGCAAGTAGCCAGCATCTAGTCTGTAAGAGTTGTGTTAAGCATCAAAATTAATGTATGTTAAAGGTGGAACGCTCTATTTGAATATCAGTGGGTGAGTTGTGGGTTTACTGTGAACCACTGGGCTGCAGGGTTTGGTCTGTATGGCCAACTGCGAGAACAAGGTGAGCCACCTTCTTTGCTTGGGAGTTCTTCAGACTGTGGAAGAACTTGGGCTTTGATTTGAGTTGCTGTGGAAGACTGCATCCACAGACATCCCTCCTGTCTCAGCTCCTGTTTCTCACTCTGTTGCTTGTGAAGGGGGTTGCTTCCTTCCACGTGCACAATCTGGGTGTTGCCACCCAGAGTGAGGTGCCCGAGGAGAGGTTGGTCCTTGGCCCTGCTTTAAATCAGTGGTGGGCTGTTGGACCTTTTAACTCCAGAGGCACCATCCACTCTAAATCTTTCTGTTTCTGTGTTGTCTAAAGATTGCACGTGCACCAAGAAAAGCACGTCTCTCTGCAGTAGTTTCAGTATTTCCTTAGGGGTAAGCAGCTGAAATGGACGTTGCCCTGCCCAAGCAAAGCCAACAGTAGGTGTTTTTTGGCAGTGCTAACTAGGACATTGCTGTTTATAAAAACCAAAACAAAACCCCCCTGAACAACCCAATCATAACTTAGGGCACCTTTCGCATTCTTCCCTTATGGCCTTCTTTAAAGTTTGCTGCTTGCCCGTATTGCCCAGGCACTGTCTCTGTGTCCCTCTGAGCTCAGCCAGCCCCTGTTCACTGAAGCCTGCAGAGCAAACACGACGTGGTGGTGTAGCAGAACACTTGTAGCATTGATTGTCTACTTGTAAATGATTTCATAAACATCCACTGTGGGTTTGCTGCGTGCCTTGTGTGAGCGCAGAGATCTCCCGCTGTGACGGAGCATGCCAGTGCAAGCACACGTGGGTTACTCAGGGCCTGGTGCGCCATCAACAGCTGAGTGTGAACTGCTGGTTTTGGGCTTGTCTCTCTTGGATCCTGGACAGATTTCCAAGGCAGCAGCACACACACTTCTGGGATACAGCAGACTGCTTCCTTTCAGTGTTTTGAAGCCTTGCTTCAAAGCTTCAAGAGCTTCTAAATAAGGCAGTTGGAGCCTTTCTTAATACTGGTGAAACACTGTGGTTTTCCCTAACTTCATCCTCAGAATGGCTGGATTATTTTTGCTGGAACTGTCTGAAAATATTGAACCTGAGACAAGAACGTTAGAG
Source organism: Coracopsis vasa (assembly GCA_026283785.1). NCBI lineage: Eukaryota > Metazoa > Chordata > Aves > Psittaciformes > Psittacidae > Coracopsis > Coracopsis vasa. Next base: position 22,192 of record JANHGB010011739.1, on the reverse strand, counting down.
GGAAATTTTCAGCCTGAACACTGAATGTTTGGCAGTTGCAAGCAACTGAAATCAGGGTCTTGTAAAAGGGAGTAGGAAGCAAATTTAACTGTTGTCATCTGTGCCTGGCGTCTGCCTATACTAACATTTCTGGGTGGATACATGAGTAATATGTGCAAGTTTATAATACATCCTTTCTCTTTAGGAAGCAGCTTTATTCTGGTAAAACTCATTAAAGTCTGTGGAATTACAAGATCATAAATCTAATATCACATTGGAAAAATCAGGCCCTGTAGATGTGCTCTGTGTGTGGTATCAATCTATTTGCAATGTATATATATAAATAAGATTGTGGTGAAATGAGGAAAACAAGCCTTTTGTAGATCATCTAGGAACGAGCTCTATGTTGTGCTTAATGTTTTCCAGAGACAAATGTGGTGACAGACTTATCAGAAACACTGACTGAAATGAAGCTGTTGATCCAAACATCCTCATCATCCTTTATCCTAAAGCCAAAGCAAAAATGAGATGTCCCAGTGGGTGTGGGCCATGGTAACATTACTTTTTATTGTTATTATTATTATTATATTCAGATGTTAGTTGTGTTTACAATTACAGTGCTGGCAGACAGACTCTGTTAGAGCTGCCAAAACTGATCATCTAGCCCCAGATCTGATCATATTACTGAGAACACAGTCTGGGATTTTACAGAGGCCAGAGACAAATTGACTCTTTCTTCCTCGTTGGCTCATCTTGCCATATCTATTTCAGAGTGAGGCACAACATCTATTTTATTGAGCTTCCAACACTTGCTTTGGATCCTTCTGGGTGGCTGTCAGGCAGAGACGAAGCAAATCTAGTGGCTTTGCACTGGAGGAGGGAACAAAACACAGGTATCCTTGCAGGTTCGGCTCATGTTCACTGTGCGTGAAAGACAAATAAGGGCTTTCTTTCCCATTTTGGCACTCTTTTCAAGCAAAAGGATTTGTGAAGGAGGGGAAGCGTCTGACAAGTCAATATGTGTCATTTCTCTGTGGTTAGGCTGATTATCTCTCTGTCCCACGGATAACAAGCCAACAGCACTTGCACAGTGTACATTGCATCCAAAGAATAAAGTGGGCCAAGCAGCAAAGCTGGGTCAAAAGATATCCTTCAGGTAGGTCTAGCAGCCAGTGTTTCAGTGAGTTTGCACTACACAGGCTCTGTTCCCTAGATTCAGTGGCTCACTGAGTGGAAATGAAGAAATGAGCAGGTTAGCTCACCCTCTGGAGAGAGAGATATGCTCTTTGGAAAGCAAGGTAGATATTCAGATTATATGCAAGCAGAGCCAAGGAAGCAGGAACCCCAAGGAAATGGCCGTGCACAAAAGGATTGTTCTGAGGAAATGGCTTAGGGTAAACAGCAGAGCAAAACAGCTTGATCCTGACTCCAGCAGGAGAGCTGTTTTCTACCATAGGAATGATTTCTATGGACCAGAACCCCCACAAGAAAGTCATAAAGTACCACCACCAAACACCACCTCCAGCAATGAGGCATTCAGAGCTGGCCAGGAAGGGGTTGGTGTTCTGCTTACAGCCCACTACAGGTTTCTGAGCCCTTTAGGTTTGTGTAAGCTGAAGGGGGAGGTAGCTTTGAGGGCTCTTTCTCTGAGTTATTTTCTTGTTTGTTTGTCTTCCCCAAATTCAATTTACTAGCACCTCTTTTGGGAACCTTGTAGAAAGTATGTTTAGTCTAACTCAGCTGGTGTTGGTCTGACAGCTTTCTGTTGTGGACAATTCGGGCATATCTGTGCTAGACCTCAACCCAGAAAATTGCTGAAAATGAAGGAAATGGGGTTGAGCCTGCTGGCTTAGAGCAGCTCAGCTCAGAGGTGAGCCCTTTGCAAGAGAGGACCATCTACTGAATGGACAATGACAGCAGGAGTCTCCATCCCTTGGACTGACTGCCAGCCCGCTCCATCAGATGGGTGAGTCCTCACAGTTGCTCTTCTTGCTTTCCAGGTCATAGAATCATAGCGTGGTTTGGGTTGGGAAGCACCTTAGGATCATCTAGTTCCATCCCCCGGCCATGGGCAGGGATGCCTCACACTAGGTCTTAACATTGGAAGCTGCCCCATGTGGGTGGTTTCTTCTAATTTTCTCTGGATTTTTCTAAGCAAATATTTTGACTCTTTCTAATGGATGTAAGAATTGATTTGCATTGATTTACTGCATAGTGTTTCGTTGTGCTGTGATAGGCAATCCAAATAGGCCAAGTAAAAGCCGCTGCTCTGTGTGCTAGAGTGAAAACAGAAAGGTGCATATAGCGCTGTCAGCAAAGTCCATGGAGAGTAACCATTTTCCCCTTCACCCAAGGCAATAAGCATTAAGGTTTTGCATGACTAAGAATGTAGCATCATCTTCCCTTTAACTCTTGTTTGTTGCTTCTTAGCTGTTGTCACTTTATTGGAATGAAAAAGCAGCTCTGAAGAGGAGCTGTTTGGTGCTTTGTGGTTTGGGGTTTTTTTTCCTGCAGACAAATGCCTGTATAGAGGAGCAGTGAAGCTCAGCTTAGATGTTATTTAAAGCAGATCATTTTTGCTGCCTGACCTATACGTGACTGAGTTAAGGTCACAGGAAAGAGTATCTTTTTCCCCCAGATTAGATGATGTGCTTCATGCTTTGGGCTGATGCTAATAATTTTGATTTCTGGGGCTGGAGGTAGAGATAAAAACACCCCTTAATTCTACCAGTCCTTGCAAAATCTCCTCAGAGGAATTCTGTAAGCATCCGCTGTAAACCACATCATCCTTTGGTTTCATCTTCAAAAGTAAGGGCATCAACTACACCGTGAAGGACAGCAGCACAGGGTGCTTTCCAGTAGAAGGATGAATGCAGCATAACTGTAAGTCCTGCTCCAGTCTGAGTTTATACAGTACCATTAAGGTGACTATCACCTCTTCCATGATGTTGCTTCCAGTTATTTTTTATATTGGGAGTAGCTGATATGCCGGAGGGAAAGGCAGGAGCCTTTCATCATCCAGGGAGGACATGAACAGGCTGGAGAAATTGGATGACAGAAGCATTGTGAAATTCAAGAAGATGGATGCAAAGTCCTGGACCTGGGAAATTATAACAACAGTAGAATCAGTGGGCTGGCTGACTAGACATCAGGTTAGCCTAACAGGGCTTAGAGGTCTTGATGGACATCAAGGTAAACATGAGTCAAGAATGCTCCATTTCTAAACACATCAGACATGGGATGCTTTCATACCAGTACAGCCAGCAGGTTGAGGGAAGTGGTGGATGTTCTCTCTTCAGCACTTGGGAGGCCAGGAAGTTAACTCTTTACAGAAATGAGAGCTTTCAGATGTGACCCTTTGCTTTAGAGCATTAAAGATACATTTTATATGAGGTGTACTCATTTTGCCTTGTAATCATAATTGACATTTGATCCCCAAACCTGATTTTGGAAACCAATCAAAAGACCTGTTACCATTCCTGTTCCCACATTAGGGGTTCCCACTCCTTTGCTTGTCTTCGAGCCCCTGGAATAGCAGACAGGACTGTGGGACATGTCTACAGAGAAGATCAGAAGTTACTGAAAAACAGAGGGGTTGTGGAAGCGCTCTGTCAGGTTCCCAGTGAGCCATTGTGCCCCACTGCATGTCTCTGCTCCCCTGAAGAACCCTCTGGTCACCTCACCCATGCCAAACATCAGATTAGCTACTTGTGTGGCTCTGATCCAACCAAAAGGGTGAAGGCCTTGGCTGGAGGAGAGGTGGGAACACCTTCAAACTACCTCAGAAGGTGAAGATGATGAATACATTCCCATGTGGGCATCAATGGGCAGGTTACTATTTCACAGCTCTCCTCTGTCTCAGACAATCTGCTGTTTCCAAAGGCAGTTGAAAGACGCACTGCAAGAGCCTGCTTTGCAGAGCAGAGGGAGGAGAGCACAAGCTGTTTGAGATGAATGTGACCAGGAGCTGTTGGGAGGTGTTGGCATTAGTTCCCAGATGAGGTCAGCAGGAGAGCTGCAGCAGAAGATGCCTGGAGAATATCAAGCTGCCTATCTCAGCCACAGCTCACCCTGGCTGTGGTATGGGAAAGGTCACACTCGTGACTGCTGCATTAAGCTTCCTTCGGACCCTGTCCAGCAGCTGTGAATGAATATGGAATGAAAGAAGAAATGAAACCTGAAGGCAGGAGTGAAAAGCAGGGGAATGCAGCCGTGACGTGTTATTGCACTGAGAACATACATGTTTGCCAAATACATCCTGCTCCTTCTCCCCTAGCAGATAACCCACACAAAAAACAAGCCTTTGCTCTTGCTGCCAGCTGATGAGGTTATTCCTCTGGTTCTCACTGACAGGTCCTGCAGTTCCTGGAATCCCTCCTTGCCTGTGTTCCCCTGCCAGGGCTGTTACAGTGGCTGTAAGCTTTCCTCATGCCTGCACTTTCCCTTAAAAATAGCAAGGCTGGTCAGAAAGAGACAAAAGAGAGAGGAGGAAAGATGACAGCTTTGTCACTCCTGCTTCCTTGGTAATGGTCTGTGAATGTTCTTACAGGGAGTTGAGCAACTTGGGGATCTTGAGGACAAAGGTTCATGAGGTCCTTCACACTGATTGTGTGCTCTGCTACCCTTTTGCAGGGCAAGGACACCCTGCTTTCATATTGACACAGCACTGTAAAGCTTTGTATTAGCTCACTCCATTGCTTAGTGTATTCAGAATGTGTCTTTTCTAATAAATAGAGAAAAAAGGAATTAATTTTCTCTCTTCTTAGACTCTAGATGACACTTTCACCAGTGCCTCTTTCAACAAAGCCATTCTTACGTAATAGAAAATACCAGGGGTTTACTTCTCTTTTATCTGATATAACACATCTTTACTTCATAATACCGTGGCACAGAAGTTGTATTTTCAATGCCAGTGTAAACGGTACTTACACCGTATTACTAACGACCATGCAAAACCTTGACACATCTCTGTAAACCTCCCCTGTAATCTCAAGTATTTTCCTGTTCCCTCATAAGGCCTGAGGAAGATCACAGCCTAATGGGAACACATTAGTGTTTTGGACATCTATTTGTTTCTTTGGGTTGCATTATAGTACAAACAGCAAAGTTAACCTGGGAGCAGGGGAGAGCCTCCACATTCTCTGATCTGTATATTTTAACTGGGTCACTGAGTGAGAGCCATTTGGATGCTTCATGTTTTGCATCTTCCAAGTAATTGCAGTTTAAGGATTCATTTTAATGTTAATTTTCACCACTTTTATGTTTGAAGCTGAGCTTGGAGTTATGCAAAGAAGAGGCATATCTCAATCTATTTTGAATCTGAAGCCAACTGTCAGTGTAAAACCAACACTACATTATAGTGTTACACATTAAAACTTCTTATGTGATACTTTTGAGGCAGTGAAAGACAAAGGATTCTGCCTTTTAAAAATGGCCCTTAAACAAATGCCTCTTAAATAAAAGGAAGTTCATAAGTTTTCTGAAGAAGAGCAAAATAAGATGTTGCTTCACACATCCGTGTCTTTGAAACACTGGTTGTTTCAAAGCAAGGAAAAGACTGGATGCTCACACTGCTTTATATGACCCATATATCCCATCCAGCTTCTCAGTTAATTCATTTCTTCTTTGTGATATCATGGCTCCTAACATCTGTCCAATCACCTCTGGGCACTAGGATTGACAGGACCTTTAGGAAAATGAAAATCAAGACAAGTTTTGTGATGACTGAGATTTAAAGCTGAGGGTTGGGACTCCTGTGTCCTATCTGCTCCTATGCAGAAATTAGGAAGCATTTCCAAATGCATGCATTTTTTGCTTTTGACCAGGTAAGTCTGCAAAACAAATAATAAAAAAGGTTGCTTAATCAAAGCAGTGCCTGCCCATCATGACTGACATTACTGGCCCTTTATTGAGATGGCTGTGTTTGCCCTGAGATGGCTCTAGGCTGCAGATGGATAGCTGGTACTCCAGCTGCCAGCTTAGTTGGTATGGCTCTTCAAAGCCTTGTCCCTTCCCCTAACCCAAAAGGAGGGTGAGCATCCAGCCTGGGGCTTCCTCCCCGTGTTCTGCCTACGTAAAAGGGAAATATCATCTATGAGGAACCTTGTCAAACCTAACCCTCCGACTTCTTCCTCACAGCAACCAGCACACGTGTTTCAGGGTCTGTGTGTCCCCTCACTACAAGACTTGGAGGTCTCCAGGCAGTCCTAAGGGCAATGCAGTTCCAGCTTGCACTTTCTTGTGGAGAGTATGGCAAAGCTCTGGGGTAGTCTTTTGCTTGCAGATGGTTAGTTTGTTTCCTTTGCAATAACCCTTGTAAATGTGTTAGAACCTGTGGAAGTCCATAAGGGAGAACAGAGACTTCCCCAAAAGAAGAAAAGAGGAACAAATTCCATCAACAAAGGGGTTTTGCTGTGTAAATAAGTGCTTTTGCTAGCTGGCCACTGGGAAAGGGTAGTCTCAGATGCACTTGTCAGCGTGCTCGTGGAAGTGGCTCTGGAGGGAGTGGGACACCCTTACTGAGTAGAACTATCAAGGGTGAGTTGAAGTGGTCACTGATGGTAAGGACAGTGGCTAGAGGCATAAGTGGGACTATTGGGGTGGACAGAATGAGGAGAGGCTCAAGGATAAGGAAAAAGCAGATGAATTAGATTAGGGATTCAAAGCAAATGGCGTTCTTCAAATGACTAGGCAGGAAAGCTAGTTTCAGAAGCAAGACAAGATGAAAGCTGGGCAGTAAAGGAGGCCAGTAAGTGAATGATACAAATTTTATTGCAGAAATATGCAGCAAAAGAATTTAATTACAGTCATGATTTATTAAAATGAGCTGGGAAGCATCCCAGTTCAGGGAAGCTTTTTATAGAGGAGGCAGCCCACATATTGCCTATCCAATTAGCGAGAGAGATTTGTGGACATAGGATGTGGAAACTGGCAGCCACAGGGGTGAATGGAAGTGTGTCTGTAAATCACATTTTGACAAACGAGGGAGAAGACTGTCTTGGCTCATCACAACCACTCCTCTGTCTGCCTCTTTTTTCCCAATCCAGAACTGAAGTGTTTGTCCCCTCAAACAGCTGTCTTGCCTTTGCTTCTTTTGATGCTGTGAAGTTCATCAATATTCATTAGGACTGGAGAGACAGAGAGACTAATTTTCAGCAGAGGCAGCTGGGTGACTCACTGTCAACACCAACACTGGTAACAAGGCCAGATCCTTTGCTTTTTGGCATCTCCCACCACCCTACAGTAGGAAATCTACCCTGCCACTGCAGTACCCCTGGCTGGGGGAGGTCTGCCGAGGACCACAAGGATTCAGATGTGATGCCCACACTAATCCTAGCAACTCCAAATGAGAGCAGGAAAATCTAAGCAATCCATCTAGAAGCTTTAAAGGATGTGCTGTTATATCTAGCCCATCGTCAAGGGAAAACCTCCACAATTCTTTTGAGAACTTTTCAACCAGCTGTTGGGTTGCCTTTATTTTATTGTTATTTAGTTTTTAACTAGAAATCAAGATTTTTGACCTGTGTGCTTCTTTTCCAAAGTTCTCATCTAAGCAAACCAATTCACATTCTTCTTGCTGTGCGAAGTGGCTCCTGGTTAGTATAAATCATAAAGCATCTGTACTTGGTTTGTGACTTGCTAATATTGTCTATGTGTTATCTACAGGAGGAGTGTGACAACACACTTATCATAACTGTGTATTGGGATGCAAGTCTCCACAGAAGTAAATATTGTACCTCACTGAGGAGAGTAAGATCTCGCAGCTGAGCTGAGAGAGCAGGATGGACACTTTTTGTTATTTCTGTATTAAACATAATTTTCTTTTCAGGGGGCACTTCAACCAAATCAAAACATTTCTTCCATACAGTCAGTGCCGTTCCAAAAATCCTGATTGTACTCTGAAGTATCTGCTGAATTTTGGTGGCCCTCAGGCTGTAACTCTGTGATCTCAGGTAGGTGCTGTGGGTACCCCGGAGTCTTAAGCTTTACATTATCTGCATGCTTACCTTACTGGCTTGAAACTATTTATGAAACTACAGTATTCTTCTCTACCTGCAAACTTGTATTTAATGGAGATTTCCATAAACCTGTGTCCATAAATGCGGAGAAAGAAAAACAGAAATTAAACCCCAAATGGTTAGGTACATCCTTTTTGCAGCTGCCTGATATTTAGGAATCCAGTGCTGTGAAGAATATGCAAAGCTTCTGGGGGCTTTTTTGGTCCTTTGCCACCGATCCAGGCTTGCTATCAGTTTGGGATGTAAATGTGAAACTGACCCAGTGGCACTGAGATTTGCCTTATTTCACATCAGAGTTGGACTTGCTTTCGGCAAACAGGTCGAAAGTGATAAAACAGAAGTGTAAACTGTGTTTTAACAAGGAAAATAAACCCCATCATTCAGGACAGCACAGAAAGCACCCGCTTTGATGCTTCATTTCCATGTTTAAACATAGAAGAGGCTCAGAGAGGCATCTGCTCAGCTTCTGGATGGGTTTGGATCAGCCACAAGCACCTGTTTGCACAGGGGGAGCAAGAGCTCTGTGTGTTTCAAGGACCCAACACTGCAAATAAAACTGAAATTCATCATTGATTTTGCTGAAATTCTGCACTCTGCATAATGCAAGAGTTCAAACTGGATCTTCACAGTCCCTTCCAACCTAAATCTCAGTGGAAAAGGGACCCACATGGTGCCTTGAAATTGGCACCAGAGGACTCCTTTACAAAGTGTTCTCTGAGGAGACAAGAAGCACTTTGCTGTAGTTTTCTCACCCAAAAATATCGACCATTTGTTCTATTTGGTAAAAAAGCTAGGAGAATGGTAATGCCATTGCCACCATGCCTGCAGGTTTGCAATACAAAGGGGAAAATGAGGTGCTGTGTCTTAGATTTTCCATAGGATGCTTAGAGATAATAATGTACTGATAGGTTTTGTGTTTATCAAGAGTGATCGCTTTAATACTGAGCTGAAGTGCTAAGTGAGGAAAAAACTATTACAGTTATGACTGATCTGAATCTGGCAGGATTCTTTGTTGTTTGTAGCTTATATTTTTGAAATTGTTTTTCAGCTACTACATCTACAGCTTCTCAAGCTGAGCTCAGAAAATGAAGGTCAGTAATGGGGGAAGCTAAAAAATGCTGCAAACCCATCTAAAGGCAAAAGGTTTAAGCCTCTGGCTTGCAGTAACCTGCAGGAAATCCACTGTCACTTTGCTTGCGATGATTAAAGGTGAGCAACTTAGCCTTGTGTTGGGTTTCTTGCCTTTAAAACACAGTTAATTATTACATCTTAATTTATTTTCTGCTGTAGAATAAGCCTTGCTGTGGGAAGCAGAGCACAAGAAACACAAGATGGTGCTTTTCAGTGGCAAAGCTTCGACGATGGCATCGTTTTTCATACTTGCAATATTAAACCACAGAATCCACAAGGGAAGTACCATAATAGCAAAATGCTCTTTAAAAATATGCTGTATTTTATAAGAGCTTCCAGTGTCTTTCATAATATTTGCAGATAATCTCAGTTTGCCAATTTGTCATTATTCTCCATCTGTAATATCCAGTGATAACCAAATAGATCTCTAATTCATTTTTTATCAACATTAGTGAGCTCATCAGTAATATGTTGAAAAAACAAAATGCAAGCATTAAAAGCAGAGTAATGACAATGTGTTGATATTGTAGCATGTACTCAAACCTGCATAATTACTGCTTAATAATAATTAAAATGCTAAGTTCTTCACTTAAAAAAGACTAGAGGTTCTATTTGCCTCTGTACACTACTATCCATGCAACATCTGTAATTTGTTCTCTAGGATTAGTGACCATGGGCTTGTTTTGTCCAGCATGAGACAATTTCACTTAATCAGGCACATGCACTAAAAGCCATCCATTGCAGTTAGGCATTCACTTATACCAAATATACTACCTCAAACCAGTATGTGCATATGAACTTAGATCTCCACATGGCAGGCACTTTGCTGCCCCTGGAGAGGAGCACAGTAAAGTTGTAAACCTTTCTTCATGGCCTGAATGCTGGCAGATGAGCACACACATCCTTGCCCCATAGACCAAGCAGGAGCCACTTTCATCAGCACAGCAAAAGTTCCTTTAAGAAACAGATAGGTGGGAATAATAAAAGACAAGTGGGAATGAAGGAGACCTCTGCACCGTGCCTTTAAACTTTTGAGTACAGTATTGGTTTGGGTGATAGTGATGTTTAAGTAGCACTTTGCACATTACTATTAGCACTGAGTGCCTAAAAGAAGAGGCCTAGGCCTTCCATTTGCACATCTATTTGATTAGGTAGCATATACCTAGCATCTTCTTCTTGAACTGCAGTATTACAACTGGACACTAGAGAGCTCCTTTTACCAAAGACAGCTCAGCAATGAGCGGGGAGGCTCCTTGAGAGGCGCCTTCCAAGCACTCCCTCTTTTTTAGGGGAGTTTGACTCGGTTTTAGTTTTTATGTTGAAAATTAATATTCTCAAGGGAACGATATCTTTGCTAGAGCGATGGCTGCAGCTGTAATTCCGCATCTCCCACCCCCCGACAAGGCAGAGATTTTGCAGGAGTTGCAACTTGGGAACTAATTATACAGTTTCAGAGATAGCAGAAAGTAAATCAAATGCTGCCAGCTTGGAAATGATAATTAAGTTTTCCTTGGAATAACAAATGCACTCAATATGTGATTTATTATGACTGTTACTGTATTAATGACAGTAATAGTCTATGCCATGCACCTATGCAGAGTACATGTTTTCATCTGAATTGTTGGATTGCAGTCACGGATGCAGAATGAATTTTAACTAGCTCTCTGCAGTCACTCTGCTGATAACCTTAAGCCTTACAACACACAAGCTACTGCTAAACACTACTCTATTAGCAAGTGATATAACAGTATGACGACTGGGCCTACTTTTTTTCATTAGCTGTGTTTGACCTGTTCCCCAGTAGTTGCCTTTGCCCTATCAATCATTTATTCAAAACCAACTCAAAATCTCCTATACCGTCATGGTAAGGGCATATGCATTCCTGCTTCTCAGGCTGTGACACAAACACAGGCTGCTGCAAGATGCTATAGCAATGTGGCATCCTATCATATTCCCCGATGGGGATTTTGCTCTAGGGCTGATTTACAGGTGATCACGCCCCGAGCTCATCAGTGGGAAGGCATGGGATTCTGCCTCCCGAGCAAGTCCTGTCTCACTCCTGTCTCAAAATCCTGGAATACAAAGATTGAAAAGGTCTATAAGAAAACTTCAGAAAGGTTGAGGGAATCATTGTTCCCATCCTTGCGCGCCCTCAGGGGCAGAAGATGACACTGAAATGAGGAGATATGTTTTCATCTACTGCCTATATTTTCTGCCTGAGTTCCTTTCTAGCTTTGGGCACATCTCTTAGCCGTCCTATACCTCTGTTGCTTCAGTAAGGAGGGCTTGCTTGCTTCCATTACTTCTTTGCCTTGCTCCCCTGAGACCAGGAGTCTTTACCTGTGCAGGTGTGAGGGACCGCAGCTCTATGGGAGGCTGTAATAAGGCCCAGGCCTGGGTGCAGGTGCCTCTGGTGTCCTGGTGGGAAGTCAGTGTCCCTGCAGCTGATGGCACAGTGGCAGGGTGGAATAGGGAGCCTCTGCACAGTTGGCGGCTCGCTATTGCAGGTGTTTAGTGGCGTTTTCAGCCACATGGACCAATTCATTATGAATTAAAATGTTCCAGATCTGATTAGGTTACTTACAGGCAGCCTGACAAGGTGAAAACGTTTATAGTTGTCTCTGCCTGGCTGTTGAGCAGGATATTCTGCAGGAGGGAGCCAGGTCTGATCAGGTTTTACTTACACCGCTAAGGAAACAGCATTGAGTTTTGAAGAAGCTTCTCTTCCGGCACAGCCTGACTGTGTTAATGACAGTGAGCTGAAAGGTGGCATGAACATCTTGTCACTTAGTTTCCAAAACCAGCGTGCGACAATGACAGTTGAAAGACAAACTCCAGTGGTTCTTTGTTCTTTCCAGCTCACAGTCCTCTGAAAACGCACAGGTAGATGGAGAAAGGGGATTTTTAGCATGGGGCAGCTCCAGAGAAGGTCAGTGTGGGAGGGGAGAGGCTGCCTTTTGATTAATCTGGAATTCTTCTCTCTTCCGAGCTGCTCTATGTGAGCCTTTGCTGTGTTGTTATGCAACCCGTACGCTGGCTCCCATACATGCAGAGCAAGTCTCCGGCAAGGCACTCATCAACTCTCTTCTGAAATGACCTTAAGATACTCGGAGGATCTTCTCCTACCTCTGTGAACAGAGGGCTCATAATGACAGGAAATGTAAGAAAATCCAGCCCTAACTCTCTGAACTAGAGCTAACAAAATGAAAGGGTGTGGTGGAGCCAGGGCTGGCATGTCCCAATCCTCACAAAATTGAGGTTTATTGTTTCCAGCCCTGGGAGCTCACATTACATCCCAGCAAAACCTAGCAGGGCCCTGTCATTCATCAGTCACTTTTATGGCATGATGGGAGTCTGCAAAATTAGAAGCCAGTTAAACGAATTAAAGAATTTAATGGGATCCTCCAACTGCGTCTTGCAAAAGGAAAGAGGAAATGCCTTGGGATAGCTTTTCCTCACAGGGAGGATCGTATGGGCCCTCAAAAGCAACAACAGCGAGGTGGCCACTGGAGAGAGAAAAGCTTGCAAAGTTTTATGAAGGAAATTGGAATGTGATTCCTGTCAAGTCACCCCTCATGAGCCTGTCTGTTCTCATCAACGTTTTGGACCGTGGGATATTTGGAATAAAGTGAAAATGCTGTGGCTGTGAACTATTTTTTCCCCTCTCATTTGATTCTGCTTCAACTGTCCAGAGAGCAAATCTGTTGGGAGGTGTCCAAGACCTCAGCGTCTGAGGAACTCTTTCTAGAAACTGAATATAATAGTGCCACCATTTTAGCTGACAGATGTGGTTATTTCAGTGACAAAGCACCCGGGGACCTTCTAATCCCCTTCTCAAAAAGGAAAAAAAGCCCTCAGTATCGTTTCATTCATCACCCCAAAATATTCTGGTATGTGGTCTTAGGGAAAATGGCTCATTTAATATCATTTTTATAAACTGTTATTGAATGGATGGTGATCCATAGGCTATTCTTTTCATCAAGGTGTCACCCGCTGTCAAGTCTGACTAATAAGAGTTTATAGACCATCAGAGAGTATAAGTAGTCTCAGTGACATGAATACAAACTCAGCAGCTCAGCTTACTGCAGCTTAGCATGGATTAATTTCCCATGGCAGACACCAGCCTCATGCCAAAAAAGACTAACCCCATCTTTAGGATTCTACTCTTCTTCACAATTGTCAGTCTATCTAAACGCAGAGATAACTAGAAATAGGCCCAAATTACAAAGTGTGGATCTCTGCAGCACTTCACTGAAACTGGGCTGTGCCCGAGTCCTCCTTCAGGCTCCTCTCCAGTTCTTTCCCTTATAAAACTATTCAGCACAAGCTTTGTATGTTTTTACCCTTTTTATCAGCAGATGCGTTTAAGCAGTAGTTACATAAATGATGTTGACTCTGGTAATGATTTTTTTCTCTCCATCTTTTCCTAAGGAAGGATTAAGAGTACAGAGGTGCATTGTGGTTTGATGGAGTGGTTTGTTTGCTGTCATTATCCTTTTTGTTTACACTGGAGAGTGTTGGTCTTTTTGTGCTGAGATGATGACGATGAGGGTCACAAAAATCCATGGGTCTTGTGGGGAATCACTCATTATTCTTGAAGCAGCTTCCAGGGAAGTTCTGTCTCAGCGTACATGACCTCTCATCTACAAAAGAAAAGGTTGCCTTGTGCCTGCGGAACAGAGCTGTGGCATGAACTCAGTAATAAGATATGCTGGGCCATGGAGCATCTCTGAAAGTCTTTAGACAGCCTGCAGAAAAAAACTAGGAAGGATCTAGGACATGGCAGTGGGGTCAGATGAACCTAAAACCAGGCCCCTGAATCTAATGTGGTGCCCCAGGAATGGAAGAAAAGGGCAGGTGTAACGTGCTGGGATGGCTCAGCTAGAGAGGACAGAAACCCTACAGAGAGGTGTTGCTAAGCAGGGTTAGTAACAGCGACCACACTAGATTTGCTCTCAAACTGTGGTTTATTTTGATTTCTACACCTTCCAGGCTCCAAATGCAGTCCGGAAAGCTTCCAGACTCCTACTGCAGGGATCTTAGAAGTGTTTCAGCTGAACTGCAGGTGACTTTTGGCTTTGGGCTGGAGCCATGGGACATTCTGTAAGCTTTCAGCTAGGCAAAGCTCAGTAACTTGTTTTCTCAATTGTTTAGCAATAGAAACTCAAAGGTTACAAGTTCCTACTGACTGAAAAGAAAGCTGGAGTGGAATCAAGAGAAATCAGCTGAAACACATGAAGAGAGTGGGAGTGGGCATAAGAAAGCAAGGGATACTCATTTCCTTGGAGAGAGACTCTGAAAGGAGAAAGTCCTGTGGTCCCCGTTAGCAGGAGGAGCTGAAGATCCTGAGCCCATACATGTGCACTCGCCTTCAGGAAAACTGAGAAAATCACACATATGTCTCCCCAGAGCATTTCAGGCAAGCCGGGAGTTCGCATTCATACGGATAAAAGGTGTGTTAGTATTGCTAGCACGTACAGCTCCTAACTCCAGCATTGCCATGTTTGTAGCCCCAAAACTAATTTTGCGACACTGCAGTAAAAATGTAATAAAGCTCAATGTGAGCTAATGTAGGAGAGAAAGGTGATTTTACCCCAAACACAACAGGATTTGCACATGCTCCCACACCCTCATGTGCTCTTCATCCTGTTCCATCCCTGGATTAGGATTTATTTTTCTCTCCTTACCTGGGTGTTTGATGGCCCTAAGCCTATTCTTTTATTCCTTGCATCACTTCTTTAAGTTACTGATTTATAGTCTGTCTTCTGTTTTACTCTGGGTGTAGTCTGCCTTCAGTTTAGGGAGGTCCTGGTAAGCTGCACATACATGTGCTGGCGTCTCGATGACCTAGCTGCCATCTGCACTTAGCATTCTCACAGCGCTTCTACTGGTCCTTTTGGTGCTTCCATACCTACATAATCATTTAGAATGGGCTTAATATTTTTATTAAACATTCCTCTAGCATTGCAACATGTTTCACCTGTCCACAACAGAGTCACATGAGTGCTGAAGAGCAAAGATCCGTGGGGAAGGTCCAATTTATTCTACTACCAGTAGGATAGATGTGTGGTCCGAGGAAACAATGGAAAGGGAAAAGGGAGCACCGAAAAGCTACTTCAGTCATCCCCATGCCTCCTTCTCCATCCCACTTCCTCCTGATATTGTCCTTTTCAATCAAGCTTTCAAACTGTTTCCTTTGAGAAGCAGCACAGGGATTTATTGCTTTGATATTTAACTGATCTATTAGCTGTCTGTGAATAATCTCAAACACCTTGGGAAAACAGCAGCCAGCACATGGTGATGTTTGCAGGTGAAAAGCAGACCTGCGTGATAGCTTTCCAGCCAACATAGCACCAGTGTTGGCTTAGGTTGTTGTAATTGTGCTTGAGAACTTACCTTTGCTTTAACATAGACAGAGCTTCTCAGTACACCTTGGTGTAAGAGGACTAATGAGAAGAAGCAGTGCCCGGAGTGGCTGATGGATGTGTTGTTTTATCTGCAGTGTTTGTTCAACAGGAACACTAGAAAGTTAAGCACTGAAAAACAAAACTGCAGCTGCCTGAAAAAGTAAAACCCGAAGAAGTCACCTGGAAAAAAAGAATAAAAGAAAATAATAATAATAAAGTCATATTCCTTTCCCAGTAGCTTTTATGGAAACTTTTTCCCTCCTCAAATTGCAGTGACTCCATGTGGCTTATTCTACAATCTAGACTTTAATATTTTTGCTGAAATGTATTCCAGCTGTTGCTAGTCATAGAGATATGAATAATATTATTATACAGAGTCTTGATTGGACTTGGTGCAGATTTATTAATTTGTAATTTTCCATCTTAAACCCAAATATTAAAAAGTAGATGAAAGGAAAGAAAAGTAATTGTAACCACTGGCTTCTGCTTCACCACGATGAAATTGAGCTTGCTCGGTAATCAGAGAATAAATGTAGAGATTTCCTGATTTTTATCCGACTGTCTGATTTTATCAGAGCATTTGCAGTGACTGCAATTCAATCGAAACTGGTGATGCCAGAAGATCTTACGTATAAATCAGCTACTTTTAGGAGGTAACTGCTACTGAATTCCAGCTTGTAGATGCCCAGAAAACAAACCCAACTGAATCTGAATAAGGAAGAGACTTGGGGTATTTAACCTCTGTTCTTATTTTTACATATAAACTTCCAAGAGAGAATTACATTGAGGATCATACAGCCAATATTGAAGGCTGAATATAAGGTCAAATTAAACTGATTCAGATCAATCCAAGCTGAAAACGTCTCCTTTGTCTCTCCAAAATCAGATTCTTCTTCTGAATCCAGTGCCTCCCTGCAGGAGCAATATGAATCCCAGCCACTAAATATTGACCAGAGTGCTGTATTCAAATGTTTCTTATGCTGTGTTTGACTCCGGTGCTCTCGGCAGCTCAGCATCCAACTTTGCAGCCATGTGACAATTTACACATGCCCTTGCATAAGCCTCATAGGACGTGTATGATGTCTGAGCTACTAATGTCCATTTCTCGGGAAAGATACTCTTTTAAAGCAGCTTCTCTCTAGCAAGATCCCTGCTTTAAACAGCCTCACACCCATTCTGACCGGCTTGTACTCAGAAACAATGTGCCATGTATAGTACAAATGTAGTCCAGGGCTATGCACTGTAAGCAAAAACAATGTTGGGTCATCTAAGAATACTCCATTTGCTCACTCAAAAATGGGACTATCTTGAGTTGGGTTTTCCCTTTTTAATTTTTGTGGTTCTGAGCCATTAGCTGATTTCCATGAAGTACCTAAAAAATCAACTTAAACTGTCTTGTACTTAATCATCATTAAATAGATGAATGTTACAACTGATAACTCTTATGACTCAAGCCCTATATGCTGCACTTTTCCCTTGCTCTGCTGCAATAAAAATGATTTTTGAGACAAGGGCAAGACTGAGAACTCTTGGAATTTGGGAAGATTTCTCAATGCTTCTAGAGGAGCAAAAGTGCAGACCCATGCTCAATGAGGAAAGAAAAATGCTTTCCCTCTTCCACTCCCCATTCCATCATGGGCCTCTTCACACCTAAATCATGGCCACAAAAATGGAAAGTGCTGATCTCCTCAGCTCATGAGTGAGTCCACTGGAGTGGGCAGCTTCAGCAGCCTATGCCAGCAGACTGCCTCTGCTCTGCAGGTGAAGAATCTGGTTATTCTCATTTCTGGGACTTGTCCTACCTTTGTATTGTCCTTGACCTTTAAACTGCAATTACCAAGCCCAAGTCACTCTGCACCATTTGCTGGATGCCTCTCCCCTGTCAAATTGCGGATGTTCCACTCATTACAGGGGTTCAAAGACTCTGTACAATCCTGCCCATAGATTAAGACTTAACCTGGGACTCTTTGAAGGCAGAAAATGCATTTCTTGTATGAGCTGCAAAAGAGATTCCCTCTAATCCAGTAACAACTATGGCAAGCTTTTTCTCAGCTTGAAATTGCCCATTTTACACAGGCATATGAAACAGGTAACAAATGGATCTGAAAATGGGTCATGGAGGATTCTGTGTTACTTGCCATCTGTGTCAGGGATGGGAAATGTGCATCCATGGGGATCCACCAAGCAGTGCTTGCCATATGATATCTTCTTGATATCGCTTTGTAAAAACTGAGGGGGTTGAATTTTCAGGGCTAATATTTAGCATACTCCATGACTGCAACAGGAAGCAGGTTTATTAGCGGGTTGTGAGCTGAACTTGAAATACTATATCCCCATTGAAAAAGAGAGATCGTCCTAAGGATATTGGATTTCTTTGTCTCCTAAGGATCACAGGACAATGGTATTAAGGCCAAGAAGTTTTCCTCTCCTGCTTGTACTACTTCTGGCTCTTGGTCATAGTTGAAAGTGAAAGCAAAACCACAGGAACTTTCACTGGGCTTCAGGAAGAATTCACCAAAAAGAAACTTCCTGTAGCCTGCATAGACCTGAAAGCTATTTGGTAACAAGCAAAATGGATGACAATTAGGATTTTTCCAGCCCAGTCCAGTCTTTCACTTCACCGTTGCTCCTGGCAATTCCAAAGTTCAATTCCTACTTGCCTAAACATAATGATGCCTGCACTTGAAGGGGCTATGGACTACATGGATTGCTCTCCATCTCTCCAAAGCTCTTCCAGTGCAGGTGGCGCACTGGATTAAAGATACCAAACTTGATTCCAGGTTTTGCAACACTCCTTCATTTAAGATGGCAATTTCCTTTAACAGCTACCAGAACCTGGTGGCTGGCTCTTTTTTTGTTGTTGTTTGTTTTGCTTTTAACGATATGAACATAATCTTTATCAGCTGAAAATTATATGCGTGGCAGATCGAGAGTTTCATCCTGGGGCTACTTAAATGAATTGCAGAACCAGTCAGTAACTGACTACAAGCAGAAATCAATTGTACCAGTTACCAAATGACTTAGTTTGACTGTAGAATTATTTGTTCAGACAGCAAGAAACTATTTACATGTGCTACTTTTGAAATTTACCTCTAGCTATGACCATATGGTAATTTAACTTTTAAATTGTATTTACTGCATTCTTATACTTTAATCAGTAAGTGCAAAGCTAAACTCTTCAGAACCCCACGTTTAAGCTTGAAACTCAAAACTGTTGCAGTTTCTTTCTGCCTTTGAGCGGTTGCCATCTTCAGATAATAACAGATCAATCAGAGCTCAGCCCTTTGAAGTGTAACGGTTCAAACGTGCCTACTGCCTTCCATACCCTGCCGTATGTTTTACTCCAAGCCGAGGCTAAACTTTCCTACTTCAGAAGTAACGAGCTCTGCTCAATTAGCAGAGCAAGGTTTTTTTCTGAGTGTCACACAGAATTAGTTTCAAGATCTCTATTTCTAACAGGCATTTGTTAATCTTTTTGTATAGCTCACACGAAACTTGTGATTCAAATACAAGTAGGCAGTCAAATAGCTGGACTGCTTCAAGTACACATGATTCTAGAACTCAGCTAGGCTTTCAGAGAAGCAATTTGATTTTACATTTCAGAAGTGATGACATGGCTACTTTAGGTAGAAAAGGAATCAAGGCTTGCAGAAGGAGGAAATACTTCTTATTAGACCAGATATCTTTGGAAGTGGCAAAGCAGCTTTGGAGCAAAACATCCCATCACTGGATTCTCATTTTTTCCTGTCTCTTTCCTCTTCCTCTGTGCATATGCCTGTATATATATGTACAGACTTAAGCCCTAATACACAGCGGTGTTCAGTATGTGTTCTCCCATTCTCTGAATTATGACTTTTTTCTCTTAGTTTCTTTATAGGTGGTCAGGACTTTTAGTAATAAACAACATCTTGAATTTAGTCCATAATGGTGACTGCTGCATGATGAGGTAATGCTTCCCATTGTGAGTGAAAAAGAGAAGACTATGTGCTTGTATTTCAGCAGGTCTTGGTGTGAAGAAGGGGAGGTTTTCCTCCATGGCTGACTGGAGCATTGCCTTGTCTCCTTCAGATTTTTGCTTGAGGGAAGAAAGGAAAGATCTGTTCTATCCTGGAGAAGTGAGAATAGATTTTCTTCTCCTAAGATAAACTTGACAAATCAGTGTTAACTACTTTGTGCATAACATTTCAATAAATGCATAAGAAAATAGATTAAAAAATAAATAGGGTTTTTCTTCCTTGCAAACTCTAGGTTTCTGTACCAGATGAAAGCAAATGACCAGTGTTTGTGCCCTCCCAAGAATGAGGGCAAAAGGAGTCCTGAATGGGTCAGCACTGCCATCTCTTTCCAGGCTTTTTGGTGTTACCCAAGCAGGGTGGGTTATGAAAGCAAACAGGAAATTGTAGATTTGTATAGGAAGCAATATTATTTCTTCCATAGAGGGTGTCTGTTGTACTATGTGATATGGCTGTGTGCGTTACTGTCACAAGATATTGACAGGAAATCCCTTAATGAGAAAATGGTTTTTTATCACCTCTTCATCATTAACCGTTTTATAACTCTGCATTTTTTGTCAGCTTTATGTGCTGAGCTAGTTAAGCTCAAAGGGATGGACAGCGGGACTTGTGCCACAGCAGGAATGTGTACCAGAGTCCTGGATAATGTATGGAGACATGTCCCCTGCCCCAACATTTGGTTGCCTTATGGCAGCCACGGACCCTGTTTCATGGCAGGAATTGGCTATCAGCAGGCTGCCCCCAACCTGCAATGAAGGAGAAGGATGGAAGGCTGAAGGACATTAGTGAGAGAGGCTGTGAGGACCCTGGTCTACAGTGGGTGGGCCCATGGCATGGGCATCGTGTACCTGGGCTGCTGGGTTCATTGGGTTCACTGTGCTCACCTCAGCAGTGCTGCTGAGCCCCTGTTTTGGCTGCCTAGCTCACCTATGTGTGGTGCATCTGCCTCAGAGAAGACCCTCAGCTGCCAATTTCAGAACTACAGGGGACTGAAGATTTTGTTTGGTGGAGTAATGTAGGGTTTCAAACACTACCTGTAGTCTACTGCAAGGCAATTTTAACCTTTAAATCTTACACATGCTGGTTTTGCTTTCATCAGCATTAGAGTCCATCTTCTGCTCATCCTCCCTCCCAGTAACTGGCACCATTTTAATTTATATCAACAAAAAGTCACAATCCCACCTTTCATGCATGTCTGCAATAATGACTTTGTTTCCAGGGCTGCTGGGCTTCAATACTTCAGTGCCTCTGTGTACCAGGGTGTTTTTCTGTGCACATGCATAGATGTTGGACTCTGGCTTTACATGCCCAAACTTTGAAACTCTGGTGAAAATGAATACCAACACACCACCACAGTCTCCCATGCTGGGGAAAGCTCACAGGCAGCCGACTGCCAAAATGTCATCAGCCACTTAAGGGAAAGTTAGAGTTGATGACCCTGCTGCTGGTGGAGTTTCCTTCTGTCCCGGATATAAACATGCTGTCCTAGTTGGAGCTGAGTGTTATTTTTAGCTATGACCAAAGTGCATCTGAAAAGCCAGTTCTGTTGCTCTTGGAAAATACCAGATCAGTCCAAGTGCCAAATATGCTGGGGAAATGCATTCCTGGAGAGGGCTCACCCCGGACAGTCTGCATGAACTCTTCATGGCTTCTGCTCCCCTCTTTTTCCCACACGCAGGCAGGCACGCTCACACGCACACACAGAGACAGCAGCTTGGAACTGCACAGGAGGGTGGTGAACCGTGCTCAGTGTATCTTTGTTCAAGAACAAATTCAAAGTATGTCCAGTATGTCCATTCACCTAATTGAATCTAAGCTTCTTTGCCAAGCAGTGTTATTGCTTTTGTCATAAGCAGGAAGTTTTATTTAAATGGCAAGAAAACATTAACAGAGCCCTTGTTTTTCTGTTTTCTGAAAAAGCCATGGTCACATAACTTTTATACGTGGCTGAATACATGATCTGAACATAGCCTTGCTTTAAGCAAAACTTACTGGGAGTTGTCACTAACGTAAGAAAGGTCGTGTATGGGAGGGAATGGACACACTGCAGACATCAGAATAATCCTTTGGAGAAGGCAGCTCTCAGGTGATTTTGGAAGAGGGACAGTTGGTGGACCAAAGCAGAGAAAACAAGTCCATAGTACCAAAAGTCTTCCCCCCAGCAGGATGCAGTGGGAGCCTGCTTGGCACAGATGATGCTGCAGCCTGGACGCTGTGGGGTAGCGTGGATGGTGTGGGGAAAGCAGTGTGGATGGTGTGGAGCAGTGTGGATGCAGTGGAGCAATGTGGCTGCTAAGGAGCAGTTTAGATGCCGTGCAGCCGGCTGGGACGTTCCCACTGCCCGGGTAAGCATGACCCAGGGGGAAGCTACTCCTGCCGCGACTGTCTGTGGAGAGGGACGCCCGCGGGGGCATGGAGGAGGCAGTGGCACCAGGGCAGCCTTGCCACCTTCCTCCCTCGAGTGACAGGGGCGACCCGCTGCCCCGGGGCTCCGCTCCCAGCCCCGCAGCACATGCCGCCCGCGAAGAGCACGGCCTCGCATGGGTGCTGCCGTACTGTGCGTGTCTCCCTCATGTAGGTTAGATCAGAAGTTACAGGGACTTGAGGTGAGAAAGAATCGTAATGTTAGAAGAATAGGAATGGA
>JANHGB010011737.1:0-11194 GCA_026283785.1 Coracopsis vasa | reverse complement strand
CAGCTTGCTCCAAGCCCCTGTGTCCAACCTGGCCTTGAACACTGCCAGGGATGAGGCAGCCACAGCTTCTCTGGGCATCCTCTGCCAGTGCCTCAGCACCTTCATAGTTCTCTTCCCAGTTCCTTAATCTGAAGGAAGAATGCCAGAAATCACAGGAATTAAATGCTATCAGCTGATGTTTGCATCTGCTGTCATTAATGTTGCCCTCTTCTTTTCCACAGGCCTTGCCTTACGTGTGTCTCCTCATTGCAATGCTCTTCTTCATCTATGCCATCATTGGCATGCAGGTAAAAAGTTGAGCTTACATACTGACCATAATCAGCCTGGTTTTGTCCCACTGGTTCAGGGTGCAAATGGGTTATTGCCTCCACAGGAAGATCAACAACTGACTTAGGAAGAGGGAAACGCTCCTCTTGTCTGGTGTCAGGTACATCAGAAGTGGGGAGAAAAAAAGCCACTTTTTCTATGCTTATTGCCAGGTTTTGTGTTGAATGTGGCCCTGGCTGTACAAAAGGGAGAGCGTGAACAGGCAAACCAGCTGCAGGAGCCACAGCACTGCATCTCCAAGGCATTGGTGGGCAGCCACATCTCCCTTGGGCAGAACATGTCCCTTCTGGGCACAGGCACATCAAGAGGCTGAAAGCAGGGAGCAGCTCAGGGTCTGCACCTTCCTGATAAGGAATGAGAAAGTTCTCTTGGCCTGGGATGGAGCTGGTGTTGGAAAGGGTCTGTGTGAAAATGGAGCACATTAACCTTGGTTTCGTCTCCATTTAATCTCTACAACACATTTTTACCCCCCTCTTCAGCACAGAAATGATTTTAACTTTCAGATCCTTTAAAAAAGGACAAATAATTTCCCTGCCTTTTCTTCCTGCTCCATTAGATCCACCTTCATTGACAATGTCCATATGAGGATGTGTTTGGCCTGAATCACTTCTGTTTTCTATGGCAGGTATTTGGGAACATTGCTCTAGATGATGAAACCTCCATTAATAGGCACAATAATTTCCGTACCTTCCTCCAAGCCCTGATGCTTCTGTTCAGGTAAGTAGAGGATACAATACCATATGACTTGCATGTGAACAATAAGTAAGTCTTTGGTTTTGCATACATCAGTTTAGCTGCTGAGATTTAAGCATCCTCTAAGAAAGGTAAGTGGAATAAAGCATCCATTTCTCCTTCATCCTCCTTAGCATTAAAGGCTGGCCTGGAATGTCTCTGAATAGGACAGATCTCTTTCAACTCACCAATATCTCCATAAAGTGACATTCAGCACCTTGACAACCCGTGTCAATTCAGGCAGAGGCTTAATATAAGACCCAAGTCACTATGACCAACCAAATCATCCTGGTATTTCTGTGTCTGCCTGATATAGGAAATAAGAAATTCAAGAGGAGAAGTGGGTTTCGTTTCCCATCATCTCCATTGGGTTTACAGCCAGCACAAGGACACAAATGTTAGCTGCTTCAAAAGGGAACAATCTAAGCTCTATTTACCTACACTGCACTGGACATGTTTAAATCAATCTGGTTTTATTCTCCATAAAACCAGTAAAGCTCAGCCTACCTTAGCCTGCTGAGTTTCTTCTACCCCCTGGTAATAGAGGGAAATGTTCTTTCTCCTTTCATTTCCATATCAGCAGGCTGGTAGTTCAAATTCCTGATGTCGATGCAGTATCTCCACCTGGACACAACCTTCCACTTCATTAATGTACTTAGTTAAGCACAGTAATACCACAAGGTGGGTGTGCTTCTGGTGTGTAACCGTGATGGGGTTGGATAAGCTCACCCTCTGCCATTCCCAACTGCAGGAGTGCCACAGGGGAAGCCTGGCATGAGATCATGCTGTCGTGCCTGAGCAACAGAGCCTGTGACCCACTCTCCGGCCTCACCAAAAACGAATGTGGCAGCGACTTTGCCTATTTCTACTTCGTGTCGTTCATCTTCCTCTGCTCCTTCCTGGTAAGTTGGATCCAATCTCTTCCATAGTGGGGGTACTGGTGTGGATTCCCCCCTCCCAGCCCTTCCCTCCTCATTCACTTGCTTTCTCCTTCTCCCTAATTATGATTTATACAACATTACAAGAGAGCTTCACTAAACCCCATTTATCATCCTGGTGATAAAATCCCTTTAATCCCCAAAGAGGTCATTTAGTTATTAAAGGGGTTTATCTTCCTTCTCACAGGGGAGTCTAATATCTGTCATTAAGCCTTAATCCGGTTTGTCTTGATTTCCTTTGAGGAAGCAAACTGGGCAGAGTAGGCTGAGAATGGCCAAGATAACGTTGGTTCATCAGTGATTGCAGGAGGCAGCTGGGAGCATCACACTTACTCCATGCCTTGTGTTCTGTTTGTCACATACACGCAATGATCATTTTCTTCTACAATGGTGCCAGGAAAGCTTTAGACATGAAACCAGACAGAGCTGCTGTACTTGATTTGTGCCAGTGGTCATCAATACTAGGCTGGGCCTCAGCTCTGATAGGTGCCAGTGTCTTTCCAATCACTTACAGGCATAAAAAGCTCTCTGCTCTAGGGCCTTGCTTCACTTTCTGCATCACTGGGACAGAAGGATGGAAAACCAGGGACAGGGACCCAATTAAACTTAAAGGAGAAGGAGATGAAAGTCAGTTCTGAAATGAACTGAAAAGCAACATATGAAGCCTACATTCAGTTCCATGGCTTTGCTTTAAAATGTGGGATCTGGTGCTTTGTGCAGCTAATCCCTGCTGTCATCAGAGACCTTTAACCAGGAAAAAGAGGCACACGTGGCACTTTGATGCTGGGTGTAGATAGAGCAGCTTCAATGGCACCTACTGAGATCCTTTGTCCTACTGCTGTTGCCCCTTTGACATTCCATGCTTTATTTCTTCTGCATACATCAAAAAGCATGCGTCCCTTATACAAAGTTAATGCTCTATTTACTGGTACCTGTTTCAAAGCCAGTTGTTTTCCTTGTACAAATCCCGACCCCGACATCACACATCCTTATTGTTATTTTCATGTCTATTATTGTTCCTAAAGCTTGTTCTTTAAAAGACAAACAAACACCTCCTGGCTCACCCTCCCTGCCTTGTATCACCCATCCCATTCCATGTGTAGTAGCAGAATTAGAGGCTGGAGCACATCTGTGCAACATTCAGCTTTGCATGCAGAGCAAAGGCAGTGAGGGCAGCCCCCAAAAATAGGCAGGGGAATGCCAAGCAGATGGGCTGCACGGGACAGGCTGTAACTCAATTCTTCAAGAGCATTCAGCACTTCATTGCAGTAAAACATGTGGTTCCACACAAGTGATTAAAGCATTACAGGGCTGCAGCCTGGCCGGGAGAGCACGTTTTCATGGTTACACCATAGAGTGGGAGGGGTTGGATAATGTATTTGGTTTTAAATGTTGTTTCTGGCTCTTTGTGAACATCCAGCTCAACAAAATTTTCCTCCTGACATTTACACTGATGAGAAATATAAACTGAAAATTGGAAAGAGATGGGAATTTTAGAAACAGCTGTGTGCAAACAAGGGAAAACTGTACTGACCCGTGGCTGGAGCTGGGAGCAATGGAAAGGGACGTTTTGCTGTCTCTTGATGCTCTGTGGGTACTGTTGTGTGGGGGGTACCTGCAGCGCATGAGTGAGCCCTGCCCATGTGGTTGTAGTGCTTGTGGCTGTTGAGCAGCTTATTACTACTACCCTGCCTATGGCAGGGGTTGGAACTAGGTGATCTTTAAGGTCCATTCCAACCCAAACCAGTCTTTGATTCAGTGATTGAGAGTTGGTTTGGACATCCCTGTCCAGTACTGTATAGTGCACTGCAACAAGATCCTAGGACTTGTCCAGGCTGTGCTGCCCAGAGACCCTGTGAGCATCCTGCAACCAGGGTGGCACAAAGTACTGGCTCGGTCCCCAACCCCAGCAGGGATGTTTAGTGCTGCAGGGCAGAAGCCTTGTTTGCAGCTGAGGCACCAGCAGGGCTGGGGTGTGCTTGGCTCTGTGCTCTACAACTTGGCCTGAAGAAGATGGTGGTATAAGACACCTTGAGACCCTAGTGTAGCCATGGGTAGATTGGGGACTGGGTTCTGCTCCCCACTTTCTTTTGGGGTGTATTCTAGGTAGACTAAAGATCTGGGGAGTCCCTGATTAGCATTTGGGGGTGATTCGTTATGGACTGTGTTTGTCTGTACCTGGTGGGTTGTGTGTCCCAGGAAGCACCAAGACCCCTCCTCCATCCAGATCCCACAGGAATTGTTTAAAACAGCACAAACCCCAGACTCCTCTGCCTGGTTTCCTTTTAACAGCTGACAGACCAGCCAGGGACATTTGTATTCAGTTTAATTCTGCTCATCCTTGGGTGAGCACTCTCAGATGGCTTCACTTCAGTCCTTCTTGCTCAGTGTGGTGAAGGGGAGCAGCGCTCAGCAGCAGCTCAGCCTCCCTGCAATAAACACAACAAAGGTAGAAAGGTGCCACTCAGGTCTTTATCCAGCACAGGAGCATCCGTTCCCCGCTGCCCTCCTGCTCTTCCATTCTGCTGGCTGCAGCTTGATCTTTTCCCATTGGAATCATTGTGACTCTTCCATTGGCTTTAATAAGAGGAGAATCTTTAGATGCCAGAAGAATTTGCCAGGCTCTGTGCTAGGGGCCATTAGGGACAGGACCTTTTTGTGAGTCCTGACCTTGTCTTTCCTGGGATCTTTGAAAGTTTGAGTTGTTCTGAGTCTGAAATTGGACATCCAGGCTGAAGAAGAGTTTTTCTCCTAGCCGTTCTTGCTTTGATATGCCTTGATATGAGAGCGCTGGAAGAGTCCACCCAGTTCAACCAGTTGGTGCTGCAGTCACTGCAGCCCATGAGCTAGTCTGTGCTGGAGCAGAGTGAAGATGGGGCAAAGGAGAGGTGCTGAGCCAGTGGGCTTTGGGATGGGTCATGCTGTAGGGTATTTCCAGTGATGGGGCTGAGGCTGAAAGCCATGGCAAACCTGCTGCTTGCTGCAGAGCTGGTGGTGGCTGCAGAAGAGGAGGCAGCAGGCGGCCCAGGTACCCAGTGCTAAGTCTATAGAGTTCATTCTCCAGCGTGCAGCTGCTTCTCATAGAAACCACACTAAGGGAATCATTCTAATCATGCTAAGGGAATCATTCCAGCTCCTCTTCCAGCTTTTCTTCTCTTTTCCCATTTCCCTTTCTTCCCCCTTCTTTTTTCTTCCTCCTCCTTCCCTTTTCCCCCTTCTTTTTCCTTTTTTCCCCTTCTTGTTTCTTTCCCCTTCTTCTTTCTTTACTTTCCCCTTTTCTTATCTCTCTAACTGTATCATCACTTCCTCTCTGCAGATGTTAAACCTGTTTGTGGCTGTGATCATGGACAACTTTGAATACCTGACAAGAGACTCCTCCATCCTTGGGCCCCATCATTTGGATGAGTTTGTTCGTGTCTGGGCTGAATATGACCCAGCTGCCTGGTATGTACACTGTTACATGTGGAGAAAGGCATCTCCGTTGTGTATAAATACCATACCTACACGCACAAACAGCCTGTTTTAATGGGAGTACAGATCCAGAAGGAAGATGGCTCCAAAGCTTGGGGTAACATTGGTGGTAAATGCTCCAACTTCAGTTCATTGCAGACTGGAGACGAACAAATCTGGTGTCATTACAAGGACATTTCCTTTATACAGACATGACATAGACATGAACCAACAAATGAAGAAAGCAAAATGCACCCTTCACTTCCCATTCCCCACCCTGGAGCCAAAAATTAATAGAGTAGATTCAAATGATTTTGGCTAACTGGCCAAGTAGAAAAGCTGATTCACATTTCCAAAGGGAGCTTTGATTGCCTTTGGTTTCTGCATCCCAGTTTGGAGATAAAAATATGCTGAGTCTCTTGCCCTTGGCAGCACTTTAGGTAATTAAAGAGTCCAGGCCTTGTTATGCCTCATTTGTGCATCATTTCTCTCCTAGTTGAGAACCACCTTAATGGTCCCACAAATCCTGTGAAGAGACCTAAAGCCACACAAAAGACTTCAAACAATTCAGGCTCTCAAGGTGCTACCCATCTCTTAGAAGGAGTTGATGTACCCCCCTGCTTGGCATCCGAGTCAGGTGCTGCAGGCTCAGCCTTCATTATCTGTGTTCACCCACCTGTGAGGCAGCAGGGAGTGATACCAGTTTCTCCATGTGAGGGGGTTTTGCTCAAAACATGTGATTTTCAAACAGACATTTCTTATCAACCCCAGTGTTTGGATCTTGGAATCCTCCTTGTAATGCCAGCAAATTGTACAAGGGAATTTGGTTCTTCTAAATAACATTTTCAGCTTTTGGACTTGCAGTTGGAACATAAGATGGGAAATAAGAAGAAAAGGCAGGAAGCCTGGTTTTGGAAGCATTTCAGTTCTCAGTGAGCCTCTGATAAAATGTTGCTGATAGATGGCTGTGCTAAAGGAAGAAATGGTTTTCTCACAGCAGTTGGTGAGCTGTTTGGGTTTATGGTTTTATTTCTTCGTTTTCCTTATTCAAAGACATTGCCAGAGAATGCAGCTTGTCTGGGATGAAATATCCCAGTGTATGGGAGACCCGGGAGCCACTGCTGAAGCATTTTAAGGGATTTATGAAACTAAGGGAATGGTTCTGGTCAGTGGTCACTTCCAGAGCAAGACTTACTTTGCTTTTCTCCATTGACCAGAGAAAGCTACTGCACAACAGTCCTGGTTGTTGGATGCATTTCTAGTGGTCAGTCACAGTAGTTTCCTTGCAATTCTGTAGCTTGGGAATTTGCCTGTTGGGAGACTTAGCCCTGCTAATTCTATATCCATTTTCCTCCCCAAAACTTACTCTGCTATGAATCTACTCTGTATTTGTAATGAAGCTGCCTCCAGCTCCTCCAGTCTTTCTACTCTTTTTCATTTCCCTTCAGTAGAGACAGATGCAGCAAGTGTTTGTATAATCAGCATCTCAAGCTCCCTGCTAGGATGCAATTAAACCACTTTAAAATCTCAGTTAAATTGATTTAGGCTAAATTTAAGTGTAAACCTATTCCGAAACAACTGCATTTCTCTGCGCTGTGTGTGATTTTTAACTAGCTCCAAGCCAGCCATACCGCAAGCCTGCATATACACTGCAAACACACTAGCAGCTTGTAATCTCCAGGCAGATTTTCATTGCCACATGCTCTGTAACACAGACAAGTCTTTTGTGGGTATTTGGCAGGCAGTAAATAGCATTTTTTTCCCCCCATTTTCTAATCCAGGCCTATCTTTTACTACCAGAAAATCTCAATGAGACTGAAAACTTGGGAGTGCCCGTTCTCTCCTTATAAATAGCCTTGGCTCTGATGAGCATCCGTGGGAGGAGTAACACACCTGCAAGGGGAAAATTTAGTATCAATGTGGCTTTTTAATGTTTTATGTGTTCAGGAACTTTCCACCCGTTGGAGTCAGAAGCATTAAGCTTACAGAAAGATTTGCTCGCCTTATTAACTCTGAGCACAGAGGTTGTGTTTTGTGAGTCACACAGAGGCCAAACCTTTTCGCTTCTAGGGCATTTAATACAGAATATGTCATGTATTAAGATCCTAATCCTGTTTTTCTCTAAGCCTGTTCCCATATTGCTTGGTGTGAAGCTATTGATGTTGGCAGAGGGACCAGGGGCAGAAAGTGAGAATCAAAGCACAGCCAATGCATGATGCTCGAGGCATGATCCTAAAACATGCTCATATTGTGGATTTTCCATGTGAATAGTTCCACTGAAATCACTTGTGTTTCCATAAGTGGGACTAACACATCCTCAATTTAAACGTAATCTGAAATCTAGTCACAGTTTGAGGCCACAAGAGATCTTTTGATCATTTGGGCTGAACTTCTGTGAAGCTCTGGACATGGTGTTTCACAACAGCTCCCCATGGACTGAGCTTAATGACTCGTCTTTCAAGGTACAGCTCTCAGGAGCACATCCCATCTTGACTTGAAGACACAGGGTTTTAGAAGAAGCACTTTTTATTCAGCCATTTGTTCACTCATTGATCAAATTCATTGAACAAAAAAGTTGATCCAATTTTTGTTTTCCATGTCAGCCCATCTCCTTTTAGCATTTCAAGGCCAAGTTAGATGGGGCTTGGAGCAAGCTGCTCCAGTGGAAGGTGTCCCTGCTCATGGCAGGCGTTGGAACTGGATGAGCTTTAAGGCCTCTTCCAACACAAACCATTCTATGATTTCAGCTCCCAGTACAGACATTTTTCCTTAGCTATCTGAGATAAAGAGATGCTGATGAAAATAAACAGAACTCAAATGGATATAAACAACCTGGGAAAGAATCCCTATTTGTCATAATTTGACACAATTTGCTGCCATAACCTTCTGATACAATACTGTGCTGGTTTGAAGGCCCTCCATGGACTCTCCCTTAGAGGAACTGCTCATACATATTTTCTACACACTGAATTTACAAAACCATTCTGTAATTTCAGTAAACTTCTTGACTCATTTAAACCAATGTACTTTTTATAACCACGATTAGGCCTGCGGCCAACACTTGCACTGTTCCATTTGATCTCTTTCCCAATTAATAGTTTTGAGTGGATTGTGAAGGTTTTGAATAGACCTTAATTTTTCACTTCCAAAAAAGCAGTAATATTGAAGGAGGCAGTCCAAACTCTTCCAGCCTTCTTTCTAGAATGTACCAAAATAAACACAGTGAAGCCAAACCATCTCGTTTTTCAGCAGAAGTCATCTTGAAGTTCAGTGCAGTTCTTCTTGTACATGAGTTGGTTGCTCACAATAGATTAAGAAATCTAATCCTGCTGTTAAATTAGCTTAAAATATAGTTGGGAATTAATGAGACTGAGAATAAAGCTACCTCAAGGCATCTGATTTCACCTGCTGGTAACAAAGGTTTTCCTATAGCCAATGGCCAAGCCAGGTCTCATGATGGCAGTTTCTGGACTCAGCTTATTACCCATGAAGCAGAGCACAGCCCTGCTGGAGTTATGTAGGTGGTAACAGCGGAAGGTGATGGCTCCCAAGCTCTTTTGAGCCAGCTAATTGGAATCCCAGTAATAACCCATTAAACAGGCTGTTTGTGTGCTGCAGGCTCTGGTTTTGTTGGGCACATTAATGATAAAGGTAATCAGAAACAGTGGTTGGAAAGGCTTGAACATGACTTGAAGTTTTCAGCAAAGAAAACACCAGGATATAGATTTTGTTGAGCAGTTGGAAGTTCTTCCTTTCTCCCTGTGTGTTAAAGTGCCTCCTTCATTGCAAGCCCAGTCGCTCCCAGACTAACCTTGCTTTTCAGTGTGTTTTGCTCTTCCAACTTCCAACTGTTTGCCTGGAGAAAAACTGATTTTTGCTGTCATAACATCTGATGTTTTCTTTCCAGTTGCCGGATTCATTATAAGGATATGTACAGTTTGTTACGTGTTATTGCTCCACCCCTGGGCTTAGGAAAGAAGTGCCCTCATAGGGTGGCCTACAAGGTTTGGAACTTCAGAGACTCCCTCCAGCATTTTCAGTTCTGGTTTTGTTCCTTTTTACACCCCACACCCTCCCCTCCAAGTGCAAATGCAACCAGTACAGAAAAGAAACCGCAACGTAACTAACCCCTTGCCTGAAAGAAGGAATGATTGACTGATTGCCTCCTTGTTCCTTGATGCATCTCTTCCCCATCTACTCCCACACCCCAGCTGGCTGGAGACAGGCAGCTTTATGAGACAGTGAACCCTCCAGCTTCCATCCTGCCAGGTCTAGGTGGGAAGTGTTGGGGAAAAGCAGCACAGCACCCGAGCACTTTCTCTCTATATATACACGCTGGAGAGAAATGTCCCACCAAGCTTTATAGGGAGTTGTCCATCATGCTTGGGCTTCAGAGCATTGTCATTCCAGTTGGATGATCAGCATTTGAGCCCCTCCCTTTCCTGAGCTGGAAAGATGTTTGATCTGGGCACTGGCTAACGGGTCAGCAGGGTGGGATGGTTACCTAGGCTGGGGAGAGATGAAGGGATAAGCCTTTTACAGTGCAACAGCCAGAGATGCCCTTGGAAGGAAAATCACATCTCTGAGATCCAGTGAAACCTCCTGGCTTATAACACAGGAAAAGTACAGTGTCTATGGGAGCTGAGGTGGGAATTGAGGACAGATCTTGTAAGAAAACAGCACAGGGTGACACTGAGCTTCAGTAGGGTCCCAGTTAAAGGCAGGGATTTTCTTGCAGTCAGTACATGGAGAGCAGAAGAAAAGGAGAGACAAATGGAAGGAGCCAGCATGGAGCTTGCTTTTCTCTTTCGCTCCAGCCCTAGTGTTTTCCACACCTGATTTGGGCATTTAGAGTTATTAAGCACTGCAGAAAAGGCATGAGACCCTCTACCTGCTGCCAGGGAGCAGAGGCAGAAGAGAGGCGTCAGGGGGAGGCCATTGACTCTTATTGCAATTTGTGTCTCTCAGCAGCCTTTAAATCAGCTCTGGGCTATAAAACCTGGGTGGTATTTTAACTGCATTAGTTACCAAGGACAGGAATAGATGTTTTTGGCTTGGTAAGTTCTCTCTTCCACCCCCTCCTGCATCAATGCTTTACATAGGGTTTGAGACCCATGTCAGGGCAGTGTGCTGGTGCCTGCTTCTGTAGCTGTCCTGCTTGAGATAAGGAGTTTCAGATGAGTTCTTAGGTCTTGGTTTCTTTCCTAGTATAGTGATAATACTGTCCTGCTTTTATAGATGTTAAACATTAATAACGTGGTACAATATACTTAAGTCTCTCAGATGACAGGCAGCACAGATTTGCACAATGTAATAAGCAGGCAGTTCCCTGGGAAACCTAAATGGGATTGTCATAGCCATGCTCCCAGTTTCAGTAGCCAGGAAAAAGCAGAGCAGGAGAATTCCTTGTGGTTTCTGTGTCCCTTGCTTTTCAGGGCAGGATGTTCTTTGCCACCAACATGAGTTGAAGGTGATGCCATCAGTAATGGGCCGATCTAAGGGCCTTTTCCCAGATCCCTGCAATTCCCAGCTCTCTCTAATGCAGGACAGCTTTAGAAGAGGGGTCCCATCAAACATAAAGGAGAAACAGGTCCCTTTTCCACCACCTTCCTAAAGAACAAGTACTGGGCTCTGGTTTTGTCAGATTCAGGCCGGACGTTGTGCAGAGCTGCACCCTTGGCTTGGAGTCAGAGCAGCTCCAGTCTGTCCTCTGGGCAAACACACCAGGATTGGCTTTTTGCTTCTCT